>JACJUM010003493.1:0-10081 GCA_020976665.1 Heortia vitessoides
GTCATAAAAGGCAACTGAGCCGACGGAACTGACAAGACCAGACCGAATACTAGAGGGTGGGGATAGGCAGCAGCATTCTTCTCGCGAAGCCGCATCCTACAATTGCTACTACACCTGCCCAACCTAGCAATTATGAGTAAAAACCTCTTTTATCTTGGAGTGGCTTACGTCCAATTAAGGTCTATCTACAGATATGATCATGATGATGTAACTTTATACCCGATAGAATCACTTCTATAAATATCATCCTCAATCGCCTTTTCACTTTTAATCAGAAACACTTCACACGCAATTATTTCGTAGAGCAGTATATTGCATAGCCAGCGGATGTGTTTCAGAGACCCAATATCGATCGCGGTAGAATTCAGGAGCTTTAGCTCTCTTTTGTTTTTGGCCTAAAAGCGTCAGTCCTTGTCGTCAGTCTTCGGTGAAACCCGCGCGAAACTACATCAGGTCTGACAGACTACCTCATTTAATTTATGCACCACCTCGCTTATCCCTCCGGTGGCTCAGGAATTGACGTCTTTGGAGTCTAGTATTGGATTCGTCCTCAAAACCAACGACTTATAACACGTAAGTTATTCTTACACTTGCCGTGAGGTACCGGCCGAGTAGAATAGTACCTCCCTCTGTACCAGGTATCGTAAAAAGTGACTAAGGGACCAGAACAGACAGATGGAGGTTTATCAATCCGAGATAGTGTAACTAAAATGCACTGGGTGGGGACAGGCAGCATCATCTCCGTCGCAAAAGCTGCGTTCTACCATTGCCAACACGCTTCCTAGCGCGGCAATTATGGGCAAAATTCTCCCTTTCTTGGAAAGGCCTTTAACCAACAGTGGATCTCCAATAGCTGATATGTAAACTGACAGTGATTGCTCATAGGCCCCTTTGATGTATAACCTTGACTTGAGTATCCAAGTAACCAAAAGTCAGTAATCAACAACATTTGATTGGAAACAGTATCAGCAACTGCTGACTACGAGAACCAATAAATGCTAACCTATTTTCGAAGCTGTCACTTCTCTCAGGCTCGTGGGGCGCACAGCAGGAGAACAGCCAGCCGCCTCCACAGCCCCTGGTGCTCTTTCCACCTCGCAGCCAGCACTCTAGCGTCAACGTACAGGCTCTAACGTCAGAGCCAAAACTGCAGGTGGTCGGGTAGCCGAAAATGCTGGCTAGAACTCTGCTCGTGAATGCTGAAAAGGGGAAAATGGAAATATCATATAAAAAACTAAAAAGTTAACTAACTTATATAGATGTTCTTGGACAACGAACTCTCACACGGCAGTAAAAATTCCATATAATGGAAGAACAGTAATCAGTAATTTTTAAAGAAGCTACTCATATAACGGCTTTCGAACGCGGTTTGATTAACTTTTTGATCATTTTTTTTTAAAGACGTTGTTAAGTCAAAAAGAACCGCAACGGGGATGCTGCTGCCCATTTCTTCCATCAGCATTTAAGCTACATTATTTCAGGTGGATATATCGACGTCTATCGGCTTCAGAACTTTAGTCGTATTACTCCATGTGCCGTGGGATACCAGCAGAGTAAAATAATCTCCTCTCTCTGTACCAGGTGTAAGAGGCGATTGAGGTACTGGTGCCGAAACAATGCGATATATCTATCCGAAATAGCACAGCTTATATCAAATACTACAGATTATAGCAAATACTACAGGGTGGGGATGGGCAGCAGCATCCTCGTCGCAAAATTACGTTCTGCAAGTGGACTTTGGCTGATCTGACAATTCCATTTACAAAGATAGGAACTACTATACTGTTATCAGCCAATTAAACCTAACTATTCTGTCGTAGTCTATATCCAATTGTGGACGAAAACCTTCTCAGAATGTGGTGAAACAGTAGACCTGAGTATTTCTTGTAGATTCTTTTCTGTTGGGTTGTGTAATGACCCTGCATTAAACTTAGTATTAAGACGGTCTGGAGTCGGCAAACCAGTTTAAGATTTTGGCGTAATTTACGTATATTACATGACTCTTACGATCCCTTGGGGTCATTAGGGTCATCAGTATTATTAGTATAATAAAATAAAGTTATTTATTATTTTTGTGACGATTCGAAAATGCTTGCACCTACTTGAATAAAGAATATTTTGAGTTTGAGTGAGTTTAAGTTTGTCGGCTTATATTACAACTTACATTCCACAGCATTTACACCTCCCGCTACGTGTAAAATCATCAGCGGAATCAACACAGTTGAGCTGATCCGCCATTTTGATCTCGTCCGCCATTTTGTCGGCCGTAAACAGTTCTTCCTTCTCCTCAGCACTATATCTGTTTTAATATGTTCTGTACTCTCTCTACGGATTTTGGTCGTCCATTTTGTTTTTGTGTTTTCATTTTTCACCGTTGACATGGCGCTAGTGTGCTGTTGAATTGTTCTGACATATCGCGTGTTGAAGCTTGACTTTGTGGCATGGAATGACAGCAATCTATAACAAAAATGATCAATATTAAAGATTTTCTTTTCTTTTGCTATATAAACCTTGGGAGACGGTATTTTTACCCGTCGCAGGGACTTTAATTTATGAAATGCATTCCTTCATTTAAGCTAACCCACGGGCAGCGTCTGCCGCGAGAAACTGGCAGAGTAGAATAACACTTCCCTCTGTATCAGGTCGTATGAGACGACTAAGTTACCAGCACCGAAAATTACGAAATATCCATCCGAGACAGTCTAGGTCAATTACATAGAGTGTGGATGGGCAGCAGCAACCTCTTCACGAAAGCTGCACTGTGCGATTCCTAACACATTTGCCAAGCAAGGCAATTATGGGCAAAATTCCTCCTTCCTGCACCAGCAGGTGGTCCAGCAGTGGACTTCCAATGCCTGTAATCATGATGATTAAGCTTTAAAAAGTGACTTCACAACATAGTTCCCACAAACAATAAGATAGACCTCATATTATACATATTATACGTCGTCTGCATTGATATCTCACCCTCACCTATTTCTAACAACAAACAGCAGTTCCCCCGCTACTATATTCCGGTTTAAAGGGTGAGAGAGGCAATAAAATTACAGGCTAATTTATCATAATATCAACCAGTCACAAGGTTGCCAATGCGCTAGAGATACCCTTGATATGTTACGAGCGTCTATAGGCTGCGGTGACGCTTGCTGCACATCCCTACCCTGTGCATTATAACTACACCTTTTCGGATGGATATACCGCCATCTGTCGGTTCTGGTACCTTAGTCGCCTCTTACGACACCTGGTGCAGGGGAGGTACTATTCTACTCTGCTGGTACCTCACGGCTCCAGGCTTAGTGCACTGATCTGAGTCATCAGACTAGTTTAATGAAGTCCTAACCTACATATTTATAATAGGTAGGTATAATAGAATCTAATAGCGCAGAGCACAGCTTCCGCGATAGGGATGCTGCTACCCATCCCCGCCCTGTACATTTGAGCTGAATTTTGCATGGATATGCCGCCATCTATTAGTAGAATTATTACGAGAAAGTGATTCTTAATTTTGTCTGTTACGCTTTCACTGCTCAGATGGTAAACCGAATTGAATAGTTTGTACCTAATGAAGATCGGAAGCATTTCTACATAAGTCTTCTTCTTATCTTAAGATCTAACCCGTGAGGTACCGGCAGAGTAGAATAGTACCTCCCCCTGTACCAGGTGTCGTAAGAGGCGACTAAGTACCAAAACCGACAGACGGCGGTATATCCATGCAAAAATGTCAGCTCAAATGTTCAGGGTGAGGATGGACAGCAGCTTCCCTGACACGAAAGCTGCGCCTTGCGATTGCCAACATGCTTGCCCAACGTGGCAATTATGAGCAACATACCTCTTGGGGAGGCCTATGTCCAACAGAGGATTTTTAATGGCTGATATGATGAAGAGGGAAATATCAAAATATTGGCGGCCGACTATGCCTTAACCTCGACATAAAGTATCATAATTGGCTAAAGAGGACAAAATAATTAATCTTAAATAATTTTTCTTTTCGCTTATATTCTTTAGCTAATTATTTGAGTCTTGTTTGATAAAATAAAAATTATAATAAAATAAATTAAATAACACACGGAAATATTAGTGTGTATGCCAATAATCTGTAAGTGTACCAATAATAAATATTAAAAAAATAAATATAGAATATATAAAAAGTTATTATTATTTTTGGATATCAATTTCTCAACAGCGAGTTTTAGTTATACAATTCGGTGTTGCGTTAAGTTATACAACAATAAATTTTAGTTATATACTGAAACACTGATGGTGTTTTGGTATATAACTAAAATTCACGATCTAAAACCAAGTGAACGTCATGATCATGATAGGGGAAAGGAGTATCATCTTGCAAGAACTTACGGACAATGCGGCAGGTGTTAAGAATTGGCGCTTTCTGCATAGTGATGTAAATGCTTTCAGGTAAGTCAAGGGTTAGTAAGGCATCAAGTAGGTGCTTAGGAATGACACCAGTAATTGAAAGCACCAGCGGTATAATGTACACTTTATTCGTATACCATATTTTACCTATTATTATTATCTAAAGGAAACATAAATTCTGTGTTAATCTGTGAAAGGTTAACAAATAAAATCTGTCTATATTTCGCGTGTATAACCATATATATTGCGTGATATTTTGGGTCACAGCCGCCTATAGACGCTCGTAATGTCACAAGGATATTACTAGCGCGTTGCCAACTTTGTGACTTGAAGATATTTTGTCATATTGCTCATAATTTGGTGTATCACACATCTCAGAGAGGCACTGCCTCTTTCATCCTTCAAACAGAACACAACAATACGAACACTGCTATTTGGCGATACAAATTAATGAGAGAGATGTACCAATGCAGACGAACTGTTTTTATACAAATTAATTCCCACATCTCATACATTAACCATTGACCTGATTCCATGATAAGTCGTTTAAAAACCTTGTGTTATCGACAACAGAGTTATCGCAAATATACTACTAAAATACATATATTTAACACCCAGACACAGAACAAACACAAATATCATTATACAAATATTTAACCTGAGTGATCGAACCCACGACCTTTGTCGCACAATACAGGATTCCTACCATCTGCGCCATACCTTTGTATGAGTTCTATCTCATTTAGAATGATATACCTCCAAACACATGTTTGTTAATATAATTAGTAAGGATACTATTTAATTAGATTATTCTTAATGAAGTGATTTAGACGCCCGACTTTCTGAAGTCGGTTTTGCACTTTCGTTAGGTCGGCCCAGAAGTGCGCCGGCGCATGCCCGCTTTCGCTACGTATTAATCATAATCTATACTAATATAAATGCGAAAGTAACACTGTCTGTCTGTTAACGGGCCGAGATTACGCAGATGGTAGTGATCCTATCTTGTGCGACAAAGGTCGAAGGTCGTTGGTTCGGTCCCCGCCCAGGACAAATATTAATTTGACAAACACTTGTGTTTGTTTTGTGTTGGTATTAAATATGTATTTAAGTATTATTATTGTGATTTGAATCAGGAATGAGGAGATTCGTTACAGAACCAAAGTTACCGACATTGCCCGGCGGATCCGGTTGTGTGCGGCCTATGTCCAACGCGATCCTGCGGTTTTAATCAGATCGTCTGTCCATCTTGCGGGTGGACGCCCTACTGCGCTTGCTAGTACATGGTCTTCATTCCAGAACCTTACGAGTCCACCAGCCATCGGTTTCCATCCCTTGAGCTGCACTCAAATGCACCGGGCGGGGATGGGCAGCAGCATCCCCGTTACGAAAGCTGTGCTCTGCGTTTGTCAACACGCTTGCCCATCGCGGCAATTGTAGGCAAAAAACCTCCTAACTTGGAGAGGCCTATGTCTGTTGGACTTCGTACAGCTGGTATGATAATAAATATCTTTAAGTCACAAAGTTGGCAACATCCAAGTGATATCCTTGTGATATCACGAGTGACTATATGGTGCACTGACGCTTACTATCACACGGACTGTATGCTAATTTATCGACCTGATCTATTAAAAAAAATGCATTTCTTACTTTCACGCATATAATTTTGGTAAGGTTTTACTGATGGATATGCTATAGGTAAACTGCGAGCAATTCGATCACCAAATTGCACCATTAAAAAGCTGCTATAGAAAATTGGTGTGCAATTAATTCACGCGCAGTTATAATTAAAAGAGAGAAAGCAACACGCGCCAGCGAGTTTGTGTGCCGCTGTTCGTCGAAAGTACAAGAAAAGCAACCGCCAGGAACATATTTCCTGCGGGAAATTTGCATAATTCCTGTTTTTTGACGTGACAACGTCTTATAATTCGATGGAGCCGGCTGCACGCACGAAAAAACATGACACATGCGGCGTTACCTCGATCTGAGGCGTTCCGTTTAAGGCTTGAAGTGCAAGCGAGAGCGCGGGACGAGCGACAAAGAGACACAATCGGCCCTGCGTTCGGCAGCGTTCGACATCTGTCTCTCTCTTACTCGAGTGAGCGATGCGCCCGCGCGGACAGCTGCTATACAATAATACATTTTCATAAATAAAATTAAAACGTTCTTTTAAAAAATGCAACCATTCCATCAGTGTTTTCTTCTGACGTTGTCACGTTAAACTATCGACAGTAAACCGACTTTACAGACAATACATTTTTTTATTAAACTATGTCTATTAACAAGCGTACAGTACTTGTAACAATAAGCGCCACTGCAGCCTATAAACGCTTGATCTCTCAAGGATATCACTAGCGCGTAATATGTCATATTATATAGTAATTTCACTGCCACTCCCACCCTTCAAACCAGAACATAGCAATATGAACATGACCATTTGGCGGTAGAAATAAATAAAACTGAGGTACTAATGCAGATGAACTTTTGCATTAGGTCTGTCTCATATGAATCTATCTAGGTGATCATCATTATCATCATCATTATACCAGTCATTGGAAGTCCACTGCTGGGCATAAGCTTTACTATAAAGCTTATGCCCAGCAGTGGACAAGCGTGGGCGTGCGTGTTGGCAATCGCAGAGCGCAGCTATCCCGACGGAATGCTGCTGCCCATCCCCACCCTGTGCATTTCCCCGAGATACACTGTTTCGGATGGATATACCGCCACCTGTCGGTTTTGGTCGGTCTCTTACGACACCTGGTGCAGTAGGAGGTACTATTCTATTCTGCCGGTATCTCACGGAACTTTGTGATGTGTGACGAAATCAATGTAAGCAACCACTGTTAAACATCAATAAATAAGCAGCTATTATTTATTGATGTTCAACAGTGATTGCTTACATTGATTGCGTGGTACAATTTACAAAGCTATATAACATACTTAAATTATAAATATCTATATTTATAAAGGGCGAAGCTGACTGACATATGAACGCAGGGATTAAACTATAAGTATTAGGAACTTTAAACTATACACAGAGATTACTTGTATAAAGTAGGGGTTTTGTAATGCCCCCTTAAAGGAGGTAAAACAGGGCTGCAAATTTAGTATGAAACTTTACAGATTTCAGAATTAAATTCAGTGTGAAAGTTGTTCATTGAAAGTCATGAAAAACGTGCTAAAATATTTTTGAAAGTCATCTCTTAAGTGGGTAAAAGGGGGTGCAAAGTTAGTCAGTCAGTGTATTATAATGTTATATTTTTTAGGTCATTAATTCTTAGTCATGATTATTGCCGATTGTATCAATAACCAGCGTGTTTGAAAGGACTAAAGCGAGGAAGGGAAGTGAGAGAGGTGTGCCAAGATCGTAACAAGTGGAGATCCAAAGTCTCTGCTTACCCCGATGGTTATGTATGTATAACAAACAATACCCAAGAACTCTTTGTATCTCTCATCTAATTCTACCGCAAAACATAAGTCACATTAATGTTTTCTAGAAGTAGGAGAGAGGTAGTGAATTAACAGGGTTACTATCTCGCTACTATATATACGAGATTTCTGCTAATACTAGTTTTTGTTAAAAATATAAATTTCGTTCTAGCATAATTGTTTTACACTTCGAACATTATCAACGTCCTTTTTTGAATTAGATTAAAGTTATTTTCCTAATAAAATTATATTAAAATATTTTTTTGCAGACCGCTTATTTAAAAAAAAAAAAAATAAACACTACATCTAAAATATTGACCTGATTTTCAGATAAGTCGCTTTAAGCTCTTGTGTTACGGACATCAGACAAATAAGGAAATATTTAGATCACAAATATACTCCTTAAATACATATATTGAACACCCCTCAGAAAAAGCACAAATATTAACATATATGTATATATTTGTCCTGGGTGGGGATCGAGCCCACGACTGAGCACAAGCATCAAGCACAAGGTAGGCATTACTAATAGCGCAATCGGGCCCATAAAAAACCCAATACCGGCAAAGTAGAATACAACCGTCCTTTGTTCATCTGGGTTCCACCTAAGGTATCGTAAGGTACCTCACTCTTTAACCGAAACAAAACTACGTAAAGACTGCTGTTTGCCGGTAAATAGGTGAGAGTGAGGTACCAAAGACGTACCTTTATAACTTTGAAAGATTTAATGTACAGAAAATGCGGTATTTAAGATGATATTTTCTAGAAAAAAATTCTGTTGTCTCAGGTGTCGTACAACATTAAAGATATGGCGATGACTCCTCGGCCCAAAAAGAACATTAGAAAAAAAGTCAACATGTCCGGGAAGGTCTCGGTAGAACAACGGTAATACAGTCCCCTGGTATTGAAAAGATACAGGTTCGAGTCCCGCCTTTCACCAGAGACAATTTATTTTCCTATTAAATATCAGACGACATTTGTATGAGGTGTATGTAACTCTAGAAATTTGAGGCTAATTTTAACGGAATCCGCGGTAAAAAGTCGAATATAAAATATAGACGGTTGAAAATTCAATTGGCGTTAGGGACATATCGGCAAAGATTCTTTTATTTATTTATCTGTGATATTTGTTAGCCGTGAAGTACCGGTAGAGTAAAATAGTACCTCCCCCTGTACCAGGTGTCGTAAGAGGCGACTAAGGTACCGAAACCGAATGATGGCGTTTATCCATTCGAGACAGTGTAGCTTAAATGCATAAGATGGGATGGGGTGCAGCATCCCTGTCGCGAAAGCTGTTCTCTGCGATTATCAACACGCTTGCCTAGCGCGGCAATTATGGGCAAAGTTCCCCCTTTCTTAGGCTGGCATATGTCCAGCAGTGGCATTTCAAGTAAAAGATGGTTTAATATCAATATTTGTTTAAAACAGCTTAAACATAATGAAAAATAACCTTTCAAATAATAAAGTTAAAACGAATTTATTGTTTTTATTTTTTTCTTGTATTATTTTCTTATATTTTTTCTTGTATACCTGCATATTGTCCTTTACGACAATTGAATTTATGATCGTGGATATAGTATAACCAGTTTTTGCGTTAGAAGTAGGTGCCAAACATAGCAACAAACTTTCGCACTTTGTATATAAGTACGAATTGGTTCGGCGAAAGTTGACCTGACCTTGATTAAATAGTTTAGTTACACAACATTATTGGTGTTAATCGATCAATACATCGAATTCATCGAATAATCATGTAATAATCAAAGTTGAACTAGTGAAAGAGTTTGCTTATCCGGGAAGTGTTTTAACGAGAGATGGGAAGTATGAAAAAGATATTGAACAGAGAGTGAATGCTGGAAATGGTGTCAATGGAGCTTACATGCTTTAAAATGTGTCAGAAAGGGCACGACTGACTGTTAATAGAGGTGTGTTGGTTCCAACACTGACATATGTGTAGAGTATGGCAGAAGAAGCACGCGAGTAGAATAAATGCTGTTAAAATGAGAGCACTTCGAAGTATGTATGGTGTGTGTTTGAGATATAGAGAGAATAATGTGATAAGTTGTAAAAACATAGAGGAAGGAATGCTAGGATGGACTGCACAAATATATAGAGCGGAAGTGAATGGAAGAGTTGGTCGAGGCAAACATATCTTAACCAGGTAAAAGAGGTATTAAAGAAGGGACAGGTCAGAAGTACCAAAAATAAACGAGAGTGTATGAAATGACTAATGCGAGATGGTAACGCTTTACTATCAATACGTCTAAGTAGCAAAATGTCCAACTAC
>JACJUM010003711.1:0-12609 GCA_020976665.1 Heortia vitessoides
TATATATATATATATATATATATATATATATATATATATATATATACATAACGTACATATAGGTATATGAGTATTATTGTTTAAATTTTCAACTGTGTAGTAGGTATGTTTCTTTCAATTCACATTTTTGAATTCATTGTATGGTAGACATTACAAATTATGTATAAATATATCAAGGGTTTAATTACCTACAAAATAAAAATTTATTCAGAAAAAAATTGATATTAATTATATTGTCTCAGATGATCTTTACAGTTAATTATTACGAACTTTCCAAACAATAATTTCCCAAGATGTTATTTATACTTAAATATGGATATTATGTTAACCAAAACGGGTGCGCAAATTTTTGTGATTTGCGTCAGTGCGCTGCGGTCGGCCATTTTTTCGCGACACGGTTTGTGCGCATGCGCCAGAGTGAATAGCAGCCGGCCGCACATCTGCTGGTCAGTCCGTGGACACAATACTACTGCGCTATGTTCACCATCACTGAGGGTAATTGTGAGACTAAAATAAAAAGGCACAGGGATAAAAAGTTATTTTATTTATTTACGCTGTTAGTCCTCGAGATGATTTAGATTATTTACAAGTTGCACATTAATGTAATAGAAAAATAGCATATTTATTGTCTCTTCGTCTCAGTATTTTTGAGAGAAACAACGTCAAGTAATATTCAATTTCCAGTCAAGCTCACCAGTCCGGTAACCAGTCCGCTCGTTAATAAGTGAAACTATGTTTTAATTCCGTAGGAAGAAGGGATTATTTTGTTATCAAATATTCATATTTTTAACAAAATTCCTAAGAATTCTTAAATCAAAAAATGTGATTAGCCTAGTTTAGTCAAAATGGTCAGATTTCTCACCTACAATTGCGACCACTACCAATCAAGCTGCAATCATCAATCCGAATAAGTATTTGATACTTCTATTGTGATATTATTATGAATACTTATAAATATCAGAAATTTTCAAGTAACGAAATTCAGAACATGTACATTAAATAATGTTGTGACTTATTTATGTAATAAGTTGTATGTTACCACTAACGAAGCATTTACACACCTTCGGAGGGCTGATTAACAATCTACTCATATAAATAAAAATGAAATGTATGTCAGTTAGTAATCCTAAATTAACAGCTATACCTTACCTGCTTGCCTGTTGTTGCGCCAAATCTCTGAAACGTCTAGACCAAATTTAAAGGGACTTTCACTTTCAGATCACCGATGATATAAAGAATAACCTACTAGTTTTATTATTTATTCTACGCGTGTGAAAACGCAGGAGGCTGCTAGTTTTGATTAATGATACTAGACTACTTGATATAACTGTCGACCGCATATTAACTAATATCCTTTACAGTTTAAAATGGGGGTGCAAATCTATATGATGTAAAAAAAGCGTAGATATATATCAAGCATACAGCTTGTTTATGAACCTGGCCTCTTAAATAAAAAAAATAAACTCACTATAGAGTACATTATAAGGTCCAAGCTCGTTGCAATATGATGGATAACCTATCTTTACCTGACCCACCCTACAATCGCATACAAACCTCTCTAATGCTTATTTTTTTTCTAAACCAAATTAATATCAACGTATTTGGAAAGCATTATACGAATAATTGAAATCAGCATTACATATTACGTGCAAATAGTGTTTAAACTATTTTTAGCTTGTAGGAACTTTCTTTCTTTCTTGACCAATTTCTGAGAAACAATAGAAACAGGCTTATAAAAAAATCTAACGTGGCTACCAAAATAAGGGATAATGTTTCATGAAATATTTACTTTTAATAAGCGACCGGATCAAAGGTCCCTGTTGTCTAGTAAATAGGGGAAGTTTTTTGGGTTCAAAAAATGGGATAAAACATCGAAAAAAACGAGGCGCGTGCCTGTCCATCGAAGGGGACAATGGCATATCAATCTGCGTTAATAAGGATCCAGAGGAATGATTGACGGGACTATATCTAAATCACAATTGGCAAATAATGTCTACAGATTTTTATATTAAGTTCCACGTTATTCTTTATCTAGTCTCGGTTTTCAGCAATCATTTATAAAATACCTTATAAGTAGCCGGATGACCATATTATCTCTCTATATACAAAAATAGAAGTTAAACACCTTAATCCGTATTAACTCAACATAGAAGCAAACGTAGAGGTACTGTTAGTGTATCAAGTTTTATTCAAACATCAAATGCACTTCCTTTTTAAGGCCGTTTTAAATAATTTGCTCTATGGACATATTTCGACATATAATAAATTACCACCACATCTCATACATTGACCTGATTCCGCGCTAAGTCGATTTAAGCATATGTGTTACGGACGCTAGACAACAGAGGAATCACAAATATACTACTTAAATACATATATTTAACATCTAGCATCACAGAACAAACAAAAATATCATAATGTGAATATTTACCCTAGATGGGAATCGAACCCACGACACATGGCACGCAAGATAGGATAACTATCATCTGCGCCATCGGGCCTGCATAAAATAATGGTATTATAAACTACTCGAAACAAAATAGGGCCGGCCCACTGCAACTTTGTCTCTTATCGTGCTTATAAATAACTAGCGGCCCGTCCCGGCTTCGCACGGGTACACTTAAATGGGTACATATATTTAAGTAATAAGCATGCTAATTAAAACAACCAACCATACCTAATTTGAAAAAAAAAGTATGCTTATCTTAAAGCCTCCCTGTACACTACGTTGGCTGTGGTATTTGTAGGTGGCAACGAAGCGTATTGATTTTCAGGAAAGTGCTGCTCTCGTCGAGTTAGTTACTCGATACGCTGCGTGGCGGCCGCCGCCGGCATGTATTTTTATTTTAATGCTATGATATCTTTTGAATGGAATGTCCGATTTCTACAATTCAAAAAGTTATCATCAGATATTAAGACAGTTTTGAATATGAAATTATTTATTTGGTAGAAAATATAAATGGTATGGATAACACGGTCTTTGTCTGGCATTTCTATCAATTTGTTAAATGTAAAAAAGTAGTTATAGTGACGTAACTACAATAGTTAGACATATGGTCTCGGGAAGTTTTTTGTAGATATTGATATATTCTATAATCAAAATAATCCAACTAATATCAAAATAAAATCAAACCATTTTTGTCCTATCATTAATATTCTTCGCAGCGTATGCGATGTAAGAATTTTATGGCTAATTTTTTACACCTTTGGTTGGTATTAATAGGAATTTCTAAAATAATTTAGTACTAAATATAGCCTGTGTTACTCAATGATAATGCAGCTTTCTAATAAAAAAAGAATTATTAAAATCGGTCCAGTACTTTTTAAGTTTATTCGCTACATACAAAAATACAAATCTTTCTTCTTTATAATATTAGTGTAGATGTAGATTTGTACACTTATTATTAGCAAAATGAAGTACTGCCTCTTTTAGCACACATGTTTATGAATTCATAATAATTTTTAAAAAGTTAACTTTTTAACTTAAGAGCAAAATGCTTATATGACCCATTTCTTGTTATTTTTTTCTTGTTTGTGTTGGTTTAAGAGCAGTACGTTAAATAAAGATTGTAACTGTGTTATTTTGTTTCGGCATTATATGAATTTCTCGTCGTCATATGGATGTGAAAACTGCGACAAGGGCGGTGGTTTTGCTTCAAAAGGGAGAATCGCAAAGATTCGTTGCTATTCACCGTGGTGTTTCACGACGAGCTATACAAAACATATGGCAACGGTTCCAGGAGACAGATAGTGTGGCTAGAAGATCTGGATCAGGGAGAATTCGTGCCACAACTGCACACGAAGACCGCTACATCCGATTAACAGCGCATCGGGGCCGCACAATAACCGCCCAGACCTTGCAATTCGACTAAGGCATCTACTGGGACAGTTGTTAGTGATCAGATCAGTCGGGATCGACTTCACGAAGATGGGCAACGTTCTAGGATATGTACTATCCTCCTATAATTAACAAGGGTAGCACGTTTGAGGTTTGCATGTAAGCATTTGGACTGGACCAAGGACCATTGGAGGACAGTACTCTTCAAAGACGAGTGTAAGATCGAGTTTTTAGCAATGACAGACGTGTACGTGTATGGAGAAGAGAAGAAGAACGTTTAAGAACTGATCGTTTTGGGGGTACAAGTGTCATAATATGGGGCGACATAAGCTTTTTTGGCAAAACAGAGCTGGTGATCCTGAATGATTGGACTATCACTGCGGCCAGTTCTGTTGAGAATGTAATCCGATCTCTTGTCATCCCATATTCACAAAGGGTGAGTGATAATTTTGTGTTTATGAAGGACAATGCTCGTGCACATACCGCTCGTGTCACTCAGAGGGCACTCTCTGACGCCGATATTTCAGCTTTGCTTTGGCCAGCGATGAGTCCCGATCTCAACTCAATGAAACATCTATAGGATCAATTGAAAAGAAGTCTCAAGGAAACTCACACCCACGTTAAAAGTCAACAGAACCTTATAAACGCTCTGAAACTTTGTTGGAAACGAATACCTGATGAAAACATCACTCATTTGATCGAGAGTGTTCCAGATAGGCTCAGAGAGTGCATACGGAGTAGAGGAGGTCCTACTCGATACTAAAGACTTATTCCCGATGAGTAACTTACACAAGAAATTCATTAATGATTTTTTAAATTAATAGTCTAATTAATGCTTTATTTTCCTAAAATTTGTTTTTTCGTCTAACGTTATCAAATTAAACAATGAAAACGTTATTCTGTGTTTACTTAATGAATTAAACCTAAACTAATCGTATAAATCTATTAAATTTGTTAACATATAAATTATAGCATAAAAGCATGGTGGGGCTATTTTTTTTTGAGTAAACAAAATAGCCCCAGTTTTAATAAACTTAAGTAGTAAGTTGCAAGTAAACTGTGAGTTAGTTTAAGTTAAAACCTGTAGTAGTTGTAGTTATAGCTTAAGTTTAAAGATGTCTGGTGTTTTCAATTAAGTCTATAATAAACATAACTTTAAACTACTTTTTCAAGAGAATAATATGCATTAAAAATGTATTTAAAATGTGATAATACTAGTATTTTTAAACTACTACAAGTTAATTCTTAAAAAAATGTAAACAAAAATTATTTATATTATTACTTTGGTCGCGCGTCGTCCTGATTTGATCCGCTGCCAATTTGCGAATGACCGTTCCCTGTCAATCAATCACAAGGACCAAAAAACTGACCCCTCGTTGACCACGTATAAAAAAACTAAAACTCACACACAATAGCACATAAAATTGCATCGGGATCAGGAATAAAATCCGTATTAATAGAAAAACTATTCATAGGACGTACACGTGCCACCCCTCGCGGTAACGGTAAAAAGCCATATCTTTCAAAATTGACAAATAACTGGACTCAGCCTATAATTTATAGTACGCTGATATAATTCTTTCCTATAATTACCAACGATTATATTGTAATAACTTTTGAAAATATTTATTTCATTACAAATAAAAAAAATCAGTTCTGACACGACATTTCTTTCTACTTAAGTTTTCCTCCCACAACTTTTCTCACGGACTTAACTTTACAGTGGAAATCACAAACACGTTTTCCAGATCTTATATTTTAGTTAAAGAACATAACAAACTAATGAAAAAATATAATAGACGGACACACTTTATTTTGTTTAATTGATTAAGCCGACATACAAGCGGTCCGCGTGATAGTAAACGTAGTGAACGCAGTCTATAGACGCTCGTTGTATCATAAGGATATCACTAGCGAGTTGCTTAACTTTTGACTTTAAGATCATCATAATACCAGACTTTGAAAGTTCACTGCTGGACATAGGCCTCTCCAATAAAGGAATTGTTTTTGTCTATAATTGCCGTGCTGGGCAAGCATGTTGGCAATCGCAGAGCGCAGCTATCGCGACGGGGATGCTGCTGTCATTTGAGCTGCACTGTTTCGGGTGGCTATATCGTCATCTGTCGGTTCTGGTACCTTAATCTCCCTTTACGACACCTGGTGCAGTGGAAGGTACTATTATATTCTGCCGGTACCTCACAGAACTTTAAGATATTTTGTCATTTTGTCACTGTTACCCAGTAAATTCACTACCTTGCTCACCCTTCAATCCGCGCACAGCAATACGAACTGGTCTTTGGCGGCCGAAATGACATCGTAAATATATTAGCATCGACCGAGACACTCGCCAACGTTTAGTATGTAAGTAATTTCACAAAGACCCGGGCTAAATTCCCTGCCCCTGTCATTCTTCAAGTTGTAACACAAAGATCTATTTTTACTAATCTCTACTAATATTATAAATGTGAAATTAACTTTATTTGTCTGTCTGTCTGTTACGATTTTCCGCATAAACCTCTAAACCGATTTTGATAAAATTTGGCACAGACAATCTTTAGACTCTGAGAAAGGACATAGGCTATTTATTAATTAGAAATAAGGGTTGTAAGGGGTCGAAAAGGGGGATGAAAAGTTGAATGGAAGTATCGCTATTTTAGGAGCTAGAACCTTGAAACTTATTTTTCAGGCCATTGATTCGATATAAATAAACATGACATTCAAAGTTTATATAAGTTAAGGTAAATGGGTATGGTACCCAAAAAATCTATTCCACGCGGACAGTGTCGCGAGCACAGCTAGTATCTAAATAAAGTTTTAAAATTTCTTTAACACTGACGGATGTTAATGGGATATACTTTTGTAAAGATCGACGAACGTCGCAGTGTCGAATTCTTGCATTATTCATTCATCATTCTAGTCATTAAAAGTCTACTGTTGGACATAGGCCTCCCCAAGAAAGGGGATATGTTGCTTGTATTTTGCTGTCCTGATGTTGGACGGGCCTGATCGCCTAGTTGGTAGTGTTCCTATCGGCTAGGGTTTGATCACCACCCAGGAACAACATTTATATGATGAATACACGTGTTTGTACTATGTCTGAGTGTTAAATATGTATTTAAGTACTATATTTATGATTCCTCTGTTGTCTGATGTTCGTAACACAAGTTCAAGACGTTTCCCAACGACTTACCACGGAAGCAAGTTAATTTTTTTTAACGTAGAAGAGATGATTAATTTTGACAGTAATTGTGCGGGAATAGGAAACCGAAAGAGAGGCCGACTATTTACCAAATAGTTCCACTGATCTCTATCTTAATTGGAGATTGGTTGTTTATATTGATTAGATTTTGCTTACAATATATTTTCGTTATTTTTAAAACAAATCTATGAACTAATTACCGTATAAATTATAATAAACTTACTACCTATATCATACACATCACTATACTAAAACTAATAAATTATTTAAAGACTACACTCAATATAGCTCAAGCAAATATTTAATCAAGTCATTACATACAAAATCTGCACGTCATCAAAAACTCAAAATCTCCATTGGACGTGTGACTAAAACGTGAGGGTCCAGCATATTGCAAAGAGGGGGCGGTTTCATCAACAGAACCGGCATAAAAGTGACACATCCGCGCCTTTAACACAATGTGCCCCAGTCCCATGTCACCCACGCGCGAAATATGCGCTCTCTGAATATGTTATTATTAACAACACGTCAAAATTGAATGATGTTTGTCTATTGGCAGCTTTACTTAAATGTTTGACTAACAAACTCGACTACCTACATGGTTTGATGAAAAAATCAAGTGTCCAATTATACTGTATTTGTTTTCTTAGAATAATTAGGTAGAAACAGATATTGATACCTTTTAAAATATAGATAATATAATAATAAGAATAAAATAAATAATTCAAAGTAAAAAATTTAGAAATTGGTGATAATAAAACGATTTCAGGCCGCTGCTAAAAGGCATTTCTATGAATTTTATGGCGTAACTAAAATATCAGCTCCGGCTAATGCCTGCTCTTATTTTTCTACTTTCTCTTTATAAAATTTTTCTACTTTCTTTTTTAAAACGTGTCTTAAACGTATTTTAAAATAAAACGCCACATTAAAAAAGGAGGTATAATGGGCCGATATCATAACCAACGCAGCATTACATGAATGTAAAATGGGAGTAGGTAATTTTTTCACCATATTCGCTTTTACAACTTTTATATTACCTTAATTGAGCAATCGTAATGAAGAATCACCACGATGGCTTCCTATTAATTACATAAACTGGAACTAAAATTAAATAAACGCAAAATAAGAAATCACCAAAAACAAAAATGATATATCAACAATTTGTGAAACTATAACGAAGCGAACAATTTTTCGTTCTATATGCGAAAAGGGCGAGTAACCCTCGTAAAGGGCGGAGTCCTCATTGGTCGTCGCAACGAGGGCCCTGCGCGTTGCGAGCCTAGTTCGAGCAAACCGCGCAGCCAATCAATTCGCTCATTTTTTAAATAAACCCAGTAAAAATAATAAAAAATACGTCCTCTTTTTACATGCCAGGCGCTGTGGGGTTAGTTTTATGTAGGAAAATGATTGATTGATATAATAGTACTGTGAGTAAATACTTGGTGATGATAGAAACTAAATTTATTCTTTATTAATTACAAATAGAGAAATTTGTTTTTACCAATTTTAAAAATATTGGTAGGTATGAAAAAGATCGTCAATTTCTGTAAAAAAAATCTTCGCGAAGATTACATACTTATAAGTATATCTGTAATGGCGGTGGCGCCAGTGATAGTTATTGGCAATTGCAATATTGACGAATTATAAATATTTTTTATTTTTCATTTTTTGTTTTGTATTTTATTACTAAGATCCAGAACAAAGACACAAACCTATAGCTTAAATTATCCATAATATTTTTTGTCTATAAATATTAATATGAGCCGCTAATAAAGGTGCAAAGAATTAATATTATTTCACACGAAGCTAAAATTATTTTATTAAATTAAAAAAAAGGAAGATGCAGAAACATATTTAGAATATGTTCAACAAAACATAAGGATTGTTTACTGTTTCATTGGTAGTCTATATCATTTTAGCTGCTCTCAGCATTAGTACGCCTAAAGCTCTTTTAGCTTAAGCATAAAAAAGCATTCAGCAGAGCTATCTCTGTTTAGGTTTGGGATTTAATGGAAGGATACTGCTGTTAACTTGCTTAATATAAGTAAGCACTGCAGCTACTTAGTACATATATTTGTCACTAGATGGCGATAAAACTTCTAAAGTCAAGAATGCGGTATATTAAGGCTATTTGAAGTAAAGGTGTTCTTAATATATACCATAATGACATCACTTAAAATGACACCAAGAATTTAATCGTCAATTATATAAATTCACAATTAAAATAACTGAATGTAGGTCCATAATTTCTTACTGCCAATAAACCTGTAAGTATAGCATAAAGTTAATTAATGCGTCTACTAGGTAATTTTTAATCTCGAAAAAGATTTAAAAAATAAACTTTAAATCCTAAAATCCACATTTAGTTGCAGGCAATCTAACACACATAACAAAAGTGCGAAAAATTTTACACAAGTATTCATTTCCGTAACCACTCTAATTTACAAGTTTACAGTTTGCGAATTATACGAAGTAAAGTCTGTATTAGCTAAATTATTGCCAGTGAGATGGTGAAGGAAATTACTAAGAGAGCAATCACGCGAGTAACGGGCTGTGATTTACCAAGATTATCCCGCAGGCTTAGGGCGAGGGCCTAACGGTACCGCGTGTTTCGATTTCGTAGAGCATTTCTCCTCGATGTCCCGTTAGCCCGAAAGTACTTTTGTTGGCCGCGGGCAACTCGCTCGCTGACTCGCCCCATCGCGCTCGCGCTCGACAACTGTTATTGTTGTTGTTGCCGGGAACTAATGAATCTTGATACCCTTTCCTCCTGAAAATGCAAAATAATATTTCTACTAAATCTTTTTACTTTATCCTTTCTATATTATTATAATTTTTAAAGTTATAATGTGCAATTATATCGATATAAAGAAGGCTTTTTAATTTTAAGATAAAAGATTATTGACTTTTTAAACGTAAGTAAAAAAATATTTTTTTAAAAATGCCGGAAATGCAACGATATATTAGGTTATGGCCCCTGTAGACAGACAAAATAAAGGTTACTTCAGAAATAAGTCATATAGACAGTTACACGCCCGAAGATATCCACGTCAGGCTTGTCGGAATTGCGCAATAGGATATTAAGAAATAAAGTGCAGGGAGTTCGGATGAGTTTTGTGAAGAGTTGTGTAAGATAGCGTCGCGGGTCGATGACTACCGATGGTGTTTACTTAGTCGAGTGAGCGTAACCAACGAAAGTTGTATTTTTAATACGAACGGCTGTGTAACTGAAGAGTTTAGCAACTTCTTCATTATTTTCTGTCGGTATTATGAGTATCTATTTAAGTATATATTTACAATTATTTTATAGAAATAAATCGATTTGTGTATTTACATTTCATTTAAATTTTATCAAGTTAGTTTAGCAGTTCCATTTATTTGATTAAGCTTAAATGTATACCTAATGAGCATTTATTACAAACTTAAGTCTACTTCGTGTAGTATAATTTAATATAGTACGCTGAAAATAATTATTGGAAATTATTTATGTTAAAATTATTTTATCTTTGAATATAAATACAAAGATAAATTTCCCCTGCGTTCCCATGAGTTTTCTCTTTATCACATATTAAACGTTTATAAGCACCATAATTAAAAAATACTACCCTAATTCCCATGTTTTCTTGTAACAATTACAGCTCAGCGCATTCACAATATTAGTTTAACTGGTTGCCGCTAGGGCGGCGCGGGCGCGTCTGAGGTTGGCGAGGTTTCGATGACGTAACCGCGTTCGATACTCCCGAAGGCTGTGCGGTCGACGACCGCTAGACGCGGAACTACGACGCTCAATTAAACATAGCATTTACATTATACCAACTTTTATGTACGCCATAACATGCGAATCGTGATAAACAAAACCATTATAATGCACCGTTCGTGGATAATAGAAAATATGACGTGTAGATTCATTATCTGCTATTTTTGATAAAAACGTAGTGTCTATTTATGACTTCTACAAGAAAATTTACTGGATAAAACTATTCTACATTTACTTTAATTAAACAAACAATTAACAATACTTGTGTAGGCATATGTTAGGGTTAATTAAGAACTATTCGTTTCCGAGAGCTTTTCACTTTTACTACCAATGTAAATATGCCGGCCAGTTGGAGAAAGTTCACATTGTATGTGGAAAATTCAAAGAAAAGTGTGCTGGCAAAAGTAGGAAAGCTGTACCAGAAAGGATGTGCAATCTAGAGAGTGCATTTGTTTTTAGTGTTGGTTAAACTGTTCTCTAAATCTATTTATAGACAGTGTGTTTGACATTTTTTGACTACTATCGATTTTGATTTGGGATATATTCAAAAGACAAGAAAATTTAATAATATTGCTATAGCAAACCTTATTGTCTTGTTGTTGTTGTCATGTAAATTCATTCATTTAAAACATAAATGCACACACTCAATCAATCTCTTTTATATAATTTCAAAAACGTGCTATCCTAGCAATTGTGAAAAATTACTGACACAGACAGACAAACGCAGTAACCGTATAATAAAATATAAGTCCAAGTGAGAGGCTTAGGCGGAGGGCCGTGGGCTTCGGAGGGCGCCGAGAGCGAGTTGCACAAGGGTTACAAAACTGTGGCAACGAACCCAAGTGAACCTGAACCTTGCGAACCGCTAGCTGCCGATGCCAACAGATGCACTCAACCTACTCACCGGTGCAACCACGTGAACATTCTCTTTTCTTTTTATTTTGATATGACGCGAGGTAATGGCAACAGTGTTCTTATAAATAACATACAATTGTATAAATATTTATGGTCCACAATTTGTGACGTTGCAATCCATACGTAACCATCTAACGACTAAACAGCTGAACGGATCTTAATAAAATCTTGCATATGTATCCATATGGCAGATGTTATCAAACCCTAGGGTAAAATTTTTGTAGAGGTTACTTGCGAACTTAAAAATTTACCTGCGGGGCGTGGTATTAAAGTCGCAGTAAAAACAATTTATGTCATGCAATACATACAACCGTTTGGGGTCACAGCCTCATCCCGTGGTGGTAGCTACTCAGCACTTACCACCTCGAACAAAGGGTTGTTAGCTTTTTATCATATATAATTTTATACAATGCTTATTTGAATGTCTCCACAACTTATTAAATTTTACATAATAACACCTTTTTTAAATTAAAACACTATACATTATGTTACTATTAATAATTACAGTACACGTAAAGTAAATGTTGAGGTTCTCTGCTCTCGGAAACGTAACCTGCAGACTGCAGCGACGCGGCGCGGCGCAATGCGGAAACCGGCCTTTTTGTCCCCAGCGCGCGAATGACTGCGCCGGCCGATCATTGGGAAAAACTAGCAATTAGATACTGGGGAATGCATCAATCAACTTTATTAAATAATGAGCTTAATCAAATGATTATTTTATGCAATCTAACACTTTCTTATGATATATATGTATATATATATATATGTATATATATATGTATATATATATGTATATATGTATGTATATATGTATGTATATATATATATATATATATATATCGCATCAAAATCGATTCCGTAGTTTTAAAGGTCTATGCATTCATAGGGACAGATAGACAA
>JACJUM010003739.1:0-43544 GCA_020976665.1 Heortia vitessoides
AGTATACTCAGATCACAAGCCATTGGAAAATATGAATATTAAATCTAGGACAGATGAAGAATTAGGAGAATTCACATATCTCAATATCCTCAATATCATATATCCCTATCTCAATATGACTTTAAAATAAAATATGCACCCGGAAAAGACAATTTAGAAGCAGACTGCCTAAGCAGGAATCCGGTACTGGAAGCAACAGACAATATAGATGAACAATTAAGAATAGTTAATTTAATACAATTACAGGATGTTGTTACAGATCAAGAAAAAAAATAAAGATTTACAATAAATTAAAAAGAATAAATTTATACACAAGAGACAAAATATATTATAAAATAACTAACAAACAAGAGAAAATTATATTATCTGAAGAATTTAGTATAAAATTTATAGAACAAATACATAAGAAAATGTGTCATATAGGAGTAAAACAAATGCAAAAGAAAATTGGAAAAATATATACAGCAAAAAATTTAACTGAAAATATAAATGATATTTGTAAGAAATGTGAGATATGTATAAAGAATAAAACAAGAGGACAGATGAAATTTGGTTCATAATCACACTTAGGTCCTGCTTCAAAACCACTGGAGATTGTCTCTATAGACACTATTGGAGGCTTTGGAGGCACACGGTCAACAAAAAGATACCTGCATCTGCTGGTGGATTATTACACTCGATATGCCTATATACTTACCTCAAAGACTCAAAATGCAAGACTTTATTAAACTCATCAGTAACATAGGTAATCATAGTAAAATTGGCATGATTCTGAGCGACCAATATCCTGGAATAAACTCAAAGGAATTTAAATTATTCTTGAGTGAAAGATCCATTCCTTTAATTTTTACCGCAGTGAACTCACCATTTTCAAATGGATTAAATGAGAGGTTGAATCAAACGCTGGTAAATAAGATCCGATGTAAAATTAATGAAGAGAATAATAGAACAGCATGGACAACAATAGCACATTCCTGCGTAGATAAGTATAATGATACTGAGCATACAGTCACTGGTTTCGCTCCAAGATACCTTCTAGATGGTACAGAAGTTTCGTTACTGCCAGAAGAACTAAAACAATCTAAAACAGCAGATGACTGGATGAGAGATAGACAATTAGCATTTGAAAGCTCTGTAAGGTCGCATAATTATAATAAAAAGATAATAGACAAGAATAGAAATCAGTATAATTTCAATACAGGTGATATGGTTTATGTTGAGAATAGGCATAAACTGAATAGAAGAAAATTAGATGAGGTGAAGATTGGACCTTTTAGAATAGAAGAGAAAATATCTAATACTATATACAAAATAAAAACGGGCCAAAAGAAGCTAGAATCTAATTTATTTCATATTACGGAGCATATACCAGTTCCTGTATGGACATAACGCTATATGGCGAAAATTTTCTGAGGAGAAAAATTTTCTACCCTGGATATGTAAAGAAATTAGTTTTCTTTAATTATCTATGGGCCTATCTATGAATAGAGGGCGCGACTGACAGTGCCAACTTAATGACGACGTTTTTAAAATATGGCGATAGGGTAGCTAAATAAAAATCAATAAAAGTTTACTAATTGTGTAATAAAGGAATCGACTAGCTAATTAATAAACTGTCGTTTCTTTGTATTTTCAGGTATGTTGTGTATCTGGATCGTATTGTTCTTGTTGTTAAATTGTTAAAATAGATATTTGTGCTAAATAAAACTTTGTATTTTCAGAGCAACACGTTTATTATTTCAAGATTCCTAGATCACTATCGAATTGTCTTATATATATACGGCTAGAAACCATCATAAGGTGCCAAGACGTACTCTAAGGCGTTATTTACAATAGAAAAAAGAGACTAAATCTACTTTGGGTCGGAAACCACTTCTTAACCCTGAACAAGAGAAGGTGTTGGCATCCCGTATTATTCGCCTGTGCAATGTGGGATACCCATTGACACAGCGTGTACTACGTAAATGCGTAAAGACATTCTGTGATCGAAATAACATTTCAGCGTCAGGTGGAGACTTAATGGTGGGACGAGATTGGCTAAGGGGATTTTTAAAACGTCATAGGAATATCAGCAAACGAAAGGCACAAAACCTAAATCCCGCAAGGGCACTAAAGTTGAATAAAGCAGTCGTTTCTGATTATTTTGCTAAGTTAAAGAAAGTCTTCGAAGATAATGAAATTATAAGTAAACCGGAACGCATTTTTAATATTGACGAAAAGGGTTGCCAGCTTAATTTGCACAAATCCCCAGAAGTTTTGGCTGAACGTGGATCCAAGAGAGTACATTTAGTAGCACCAGAACACGGGGAGAATGTCACAATAGTATCATGTGGCAATGCCTTGGGCCATGCTATTCCGCCCATGAATCTGTTTAAAGGCAAACGCATGAAGCCAGAATGGGTAGATTCCTTACCAACCAGCTCAGTAGCCCAAATGACACCCAAAGGGAGTATAAACTCTGACACGTTTTGTTGAACTAATTATTAAATTTGTCGCCTTTCATTCTTAGTCTTAGTACTTTACTGTTACTTGTATACATCACTAGGTCTATGTAAACACTCTTATCTAGTCTATGACAGCTATATAGAATAAATCTCACTCTATGATTCTGTGGCTAACAAGGTGTAGTTTAAAATAAAAGTTTCCTTTAAATATATTCCAAATTCATCAGGTTATGGGCCCAGTAAAGCCAAAGTCATAAAATAAAAGCCATTGTTAAGTTCGTCCTATAATAAATATTAACTGTAAACAATTTGTGCCGGTGAAGTGTACGACATAACCTCTAAGCCGCGTGGTTCAATTTTATTTTCGTACAAATCGCAAAAAATACCAGTGATCATGGCAAGTAGCAGTCCCCTGGCATTAATAGAAAAATTAACTGGCCGGGAAAACTACAACACCTGGCGGTTTGCTGTAAAAACATATCTTCAACACGAAAAGCTTTGGGAATGTATCGAAAATCCCAACAATGAACCATTCGATCGCAAAGAAGGACACAAAAGCCAAATCCAAAATTATTTTACTTTTCGATAGTACCAACTACGTACACATCCAATAGGCAGAAACAGCAAAAGTGTGGGAAAACTTGTCCCGCGCTTTCGATGACTCCGGGCTTACACGCAGAGTTGGCCTACTACGTGATCTCTGCACCACTACACTTTCTGGTTGCCAAAATATAGACGAATACGTGAGCAAGATAATGTCTACAGCACATAAACTCCGAAATATAGGATTCCAAGTTGATGATGAGTGGCTCGGGACACTTTTACTCTCCGGGTTACCTGAACATAATAAACCTATGATCCTCGCTATTGAGAGCTCTGGGACGAAAATTAGTGCAGACTCCATCAAATCTAAATTGCTCCAAGAAGTAAAATCTGAAAACAATAACACTGCTTTTACATCTGCTCATGGTTATCAAACCAAGAATATGAAAAAGAAGTTTAACAAAGGTCCCAGATGTTTTCAGTGCAACAAATATGGACACAAGAGTACAGAATGCAGGTCAAAACCGAAAGAAAAGGTTGCTAAATCAAACAGTTCATATGCTGCCGCATTTGTCATTCCGTTTGACATCAACAGCTCCGCATGGTACATTGATTCTGGGGCAACCATGCACATGACAAGACATCAAAACCTTCTTCAAAACGAACGCTCACCGCCTATAGAAGAAATAAAAGTGGCTAACAACAAAACACTTTCAGTAAGTAGCTCTGGTGATGTGACATTGAACACATTGAATGGAGAAAAACAGTCAAATGCAATTTTATTTACAAATGTCTTGTATGTACCAGAACTTGCAGTGAATCTTATATCTGTACATCAAATTACAGAAAAGAGTGGCCAAGTTAAATTTGATTCCAAAGGCTTTACTATACTGAACACACAGAATGTTATTGTAGCAACAGCAACTAAAGTTAACAACATGTACCGGCTTAACATGAATACTAATAATGCATCAATAATGCATTTAATCAAGATATAAAAAATATGATCCTGGATGACAGATAATAAATCTACTAATTGGTTCATTGGGTGTTATTTCGTTCAGTTCCAAAAAAATTCGTCTTACCATTCTACAATACCTCGAACTCCATATAAAGCCTTGTTTGGTGAGAATCCAAAACTTGGACTCTCATCCACCTACTTATCTAAAAATATAATATCCAAATTAGAAAATGAAGAATATTTGCAACAGTTGCTTGAAGAGATTAATAACAACAAAGAACAAAATTCAGATAAAGATCAAGAAAATGAAGAATGTTTGCATAAACTTGTTGAAGAGATTAATGACTCAGAAAAAGATCAAGAAGAGGAAGAACAGGAAAACGTAAATACAAAAAATATTTCAAATATTGACACTCAGAACATTGAACAAGAAGAAATAACAGCAGCAAGTCATGAAACCGCATAACAACCGCTTTACATGAGAATTTACCTGTAGTTACAGAGGCTATTATTCATAAACCAGAAAATATGCAGAAAAAAACATCTTTGGAAAGTATGAATAGCATAAATTCAGAAAATCAAGGCAAAGTAGATGAAAATATTGATAAAGCACCTGGAGCTCATACATGTACAAAATGCAATGGATCGCAATTGCCTTGCAATTTGTGTGAGAATAACCGTAACATCGTACAAGAAAGAACACAATCACACATAAATTTAAAAAGAGCGGCAGATAAAATGTTATCCACATCGTCTAAGAAATTTAAAGATATCAGTACTGGTTCAACTGTATTAGTCGAGGTCCCAAAAGTTGACAGAGGACCTTTGGACAGTAAAAACTTGATTGGAAAAGTTTTATTGAAAAAAAAACGAATTATATCAAGTTGGTACTGCTTTTGGCATAATCAAAGATTGGATGCCCCGAAATGCTGTTCTTTCTTGTCCAGATGCGGAACTACCCATTGACATTCCAGAGGACAGTATTAATTTACTTTTTAATGTTAACTTAATATACATTTTTGCAATATATTTTACAGCGATAACTTTCACTTCAAACTGGAACATTTTTCAGATTTACCTTAATTTTTGTTTCAGGTTACATTACCGTTGAGAAGTGTTGGATCAATGTCTTCATCATTTGGCGGGCAAGGGATGAAACAATGCAATTGCAAAAAAATTCCATTTTAAATTTTTTGTTGCGTTTGCGTGCGATGCGTTTCCAATAAGTGTAATTGCAAGAAAGCCAATGTTCTTTGTAACTCCAGGTGCCACAGTTCGTTGACGTGCAACAATAAGTGAACATTTTTATTGGTGCAATTTACTTTTATTTTCGAATAGATAATTTTGTTACGTTTTCAAAACTTTAATTCATGTATTAGAATTGTTAATTAAAATTGTGTTACAATTTTTTCTTACCATGTGAGGTCAGAATTATTGATTACCTACTAAATAATAAATAAATACTTACTTGATGTTACAATGCTTGAAGTGCATTAATTTTATTTGAATGACACCTGTGTTTTATTTCTAACTCTATAGACACAGAACGGTGTAAACCGTTCCGTGTCCCTGTTATTGATTACCTTCTAAATAATAAATAAATACTTACTTGATGTCACAATGCTTGGAGTGCATTTATTTTATTTGAATGACACGGTGTAGACCGTTCCGTGTCCCTGATTGGTCGGCCTTACAGCAGTGTAAGGCCGACCAATCAGGGACAGCCTTCGGACTGTTGACAATTGTAAGATTGTGATTTAACAGTTTCATTTCGATAGATCATAATCTGACGAATAATAATACGTTAAATTGTAAGCAGTACGTTACGGTTCACAATTTTTCAACAGTTCACAATTTTGCGAGGTAGATTATAATCTAACGTTATTTACAATTTTACGGTGACATATATAAAAGAAAGTCGTGTTAGTTACTCCACTTATAACTCAAGAACGGCTGAACCGATTTAGCTGAAAATTTTAGGGAGGTAGTTTAGAGCCAGGAGAAGAACATAGGACTTTTTATCCCGTTCGACAACCTTCCCGTGTGACTTGACATGAGACGTCAGTTATTATAAAACGTAGTATAACAAAAATAACAAAACGCAAATGACAGCTATGTAATTGACATATAATGACAGATATGTCATGACGTATGTTTTGTGATTTTTTAATCCTATGAACACGTCGAGGAAGTGTTATAATGACCCTAGTCCCTAACTCTTTTTGCTATGTCTGCGGAGAACTTACATTCAAAAAACAACGACAAAATTTTACGAATCTTGCGCTGGAGTGTTATCACCAATGTTTTGGTTTTTCTGTCGCCCATCAAGACAAATTCTAGACCCCTCATGTCTGTTGCTTAACGTGTGTGAAAAATTTTAGCGACTGGAAGAAAGGTGCACGAGCTATGCCGTTTGCTGTACCCATGATATGGACTGAACAGCAAGATCACGTTTCGGATTGCTATTTTTGTCTCACTGACATAAAGGGTATAAATTACAAGAAAAAAAACAGTTATCCCTAACGTATCTTCTGCTATAAGACCAGTCTCTCATTGTAAAAAAATGCCAGAACTAACCAGTTGCAACAACGTCTGTTGAGAACGACCATTCACAACCGTCTACTTCAAGTCTATAAGTTCACGAGGATGATGACTTTGAGTTTGAAGGAATTGAAAAGGAGCCACATTTGATAACTCAAGGAGACCTAAATGATTTTGTTAGGGATTTAAATTTGTCAAATAAGCAGTCGTAACTATTAGGATCTCGTCTAAAAGAATGGAATTTGCTACATCATAATACAAAAGTTAGCTATTTTCGAAACCGTGATCAACACTTCAGAACGTATTTTTCTCAGGATGGAGATTTGGTGTTTTGCAATAACATAAATGAGATTATGAAAATGTTGGACATAGATTTTGAACTCTCTCAGTGGCGTTTATTCATTGATTCTTCGAAGGCAAGTCTAAAAGCAGTTTTATTGCATAATGGAAATATGCTTCCGTCTGTACCTGTGGCCCATGCTTCAAATATGAAAGAATTCATAGGTTTCTTATCTATCTAATATGAAACTTTTACTTAACAAAATAAATTACAGTACATATTCCTTCAAAATTTGCGGTGATCTTGAAGTTGTTGCACTATAACTTGGACTCCAGCTGGGTTATAAAAAGTTTTGCTGCTTTTTATGTGAATGGGATAGCCAAGACAGAACTAATCACTATATAAAAAAAAAACATGGCCTACGCGTGCATCGTTAGTTCCTGGCCAAAAAAATGTAAAGTATTTACCCTTTGTAGAGCCAAATAATGTGCTTTTACCACCATTGCATATCAAATTAGGATTAATACACAATTTTGTGAAGGGAATGGATCGCAGTAGAAGTGAATTTTTGTACCTAAAAGAAAAATTCCCTAAACTCAAAAATAAAAGAGGGTATTTTTGTTGGCCCTCAAATCAAGGAGTTAATAAAAGATTCAACATTTGAAAAAAAAAATAAGCGGTTTAGAAAAATGTCCATGGAACGCATTTAAAAATGTTGATGCAAATTTTTTGGGCAACCACAACAGTGACAGCTACAGAGAGTTGGTTAGCGAGCTCTTATTGTCATATCAAGCATTGGGTTGCAACATGTCACTCAAGATCCATTTTTTAGACTCGCACCTGGACGAGCACGGCGAGAGATTCCACCAGGACATTTCTAGTATGGAATAGCGGTACCAGGGCAAATGGAGCCCAAATATGTTAGCGGATTACTGCTGCACAATAAAAAGGGCCCAACCAGAAGCTAAACATTCAAGAAAATCTTAACCCTTCTTTGCATGATGATGGAGATTTCCATCATATTTAGTCAACAACAAAAGGTCCTCAAAACACTTGTTCTGTAAATTTGTTATTGCTGGCAACTTTCTAAGCGACTATTGCGTACAACGAAACGCAGTTGTCAAAAAATAGCAAACGTGACTGTAAATTATGCCTAGAACTTGTCATTCCGCTGTTTGTTATGACTGAACAGAATTAAGCGAGATTTTAATTGTTTTATGGAAATAATCGGAGATAACAAATACAATAAATGTGGAAATGAGTGGGAAAAAGGTTTGGTTTCATGTTTTTGTTCTTTATGTACAATTTATATCAAAACATTGTGAATAAATTTCTCAAAACTATGTGATGGAAATTTACATCACTATGCAGTAACTTCACTTGTAATGTATAGCAAATTTTTTTTGTAAATGTTTATTTTGTGTTGGTTTTTAGGGAAACTTGAATGAAAGAGATATTGAAGATTATCTTAGTAAGTTAAAAGACGGTTGGCTCTCGGATAGGGTTACCAACTATACTGATTTAAACAGTATTATACTGTTTTTCACTCAATTATACTTTTAACTGTTAAACCCTTTGCCTTACGCCAATTTTCCAAGCTGTTTATCCAAGTTCATCTCTAGAACCAAATTGCAATATAGTACCGGTATTAAGTGACATTATATCATTTCCCGCAACATCTGCAACGCCTGCACCTCTTGCATCCCCTGCACCTGGTTTGGCAACAACACGCATGACGACCAATGCTTCCTTTGCATCAAATTTTAGGAAAACACGGTCACAACGTCTCACGGTTTATGTTGCTAAACGAAAGCGAATTCAAAAATTCACTCTAACTTATCGCTGGAAAAAAGCTGTATTTCGACATATGGCAACCACGGAAGAGGAAGCGGATTCAGGCGATGTTCAAATCCTGTTTCCACTGGAGTATTTCTATAAGTTTTTCCCCTGACATTTTAACAGATATTATTGAACAAACAAACGCGTATGCAATTTTTAAAACTGGACGTACCATTGGTTTGACTGAAGACGAATTGCGAGATTTTTTAGCCATACATATAATAATGGGTGTTGTGTCCATGCCTTCTTACACTGATTATTATTGGAGTTTGCGATATAGATACAAACTGGTTGCCGATTTGATGCCTCTAAAACGATATCAAGAAATCCGTCGTTATTTACATTTCGTTGACAACAACATTCAAGACTCCGACAGCTATTATAAAGTTAGACCGCTAATAGAAAAAATTAGGGGCAATTGTTTAGCACAAGATAATGAAAAAAGATATACGAGTAGTATTGATGAAATGATGATATAGGGAAAAAAGCGGGCAAGCGTCGTCAATACATGAAAGATAAACCCAATAAGTGGGGCTTCAAAAATTATGTCCGTGCCGGTGTGTCAGGTATGATTTATGATTTCGTCTTATATGGGGGAGAGGATACTTTCCGATTCCATACTTTTACTGATAAGGAAGCTTCTATTGGATTTAGAGCGCAGGTGGTAATCGCTTTATGCAAAAGTATAAAGTCTAAAGCAGCATTATTGTTTTTTGCGATAACTTTTTCACTTGTCCGGAATTATTTTATATTCTTAGAGAAGATTATGGGATCTTTGGATTAGCCACAATCAGAAATAACAGATTGAGAGGTGCAGACACAGTGCTGCCTACTGAAAAAAATATGAAAAAGAAACCTCGGGGTAGTCATGCTCAAGTTACGTGCGATAAAAATCGTTTGACCGTAGTACGGTGGAATGACAGCAAAGCTGTGACATTGATAAGTTCCTATGTGGGGGTAGAACCAGTAAGTACCATAAAAAAAAACTGCAAGGATTCTAAATCAAAAGTTGACGTACAATGTCCACAAATAGTAAAAGAATACAATAAACATATGGGTGGGGTTGATTTAGCCGATATGCTTATCTCGCTATACAGAACAATATACATATACAGGCAATGTATGTTGTGGCATACATAAGTTTTCAGGAAAACTAAGCTTTTCTGATTTTTGTATTATTTTCCTTCAATAGTTTTTTATGTATCAAACAAAAAATACAATTTCAAAAAAAAATTGGTTTTTACTGCATTTTATACTTTGCCAAATTAAGGGCTAAACAAAAATAAAGTATACAATATACTGTTTTCAGTATCAACATGCTAACACATTAGTAATATAACGCCTTTACAAAACAGACGACTTGGCAGCATGGGCTTAGATTCCTTTGCCTTTCCCGTATAATGGACAATTATTTAAAAAAAAGACTGACACTCATTGTCATGCGATTCATGCGATTGCGCGTTTTAATTTTTTTCGCGTGGCCCTTGTTATTTTAAAGCATAAACAGTGATAAGTTTAGTGTATAGAAGATGGAAAGTGATCACGAATCACCTTCTCCTCCTGCAACGCCAAAAAAGAAAGCCAAACTATCGAAGGTAAAACAAAAATATAAGCACGAATGGGAATGTCAATAGGACTGGTTAACGAGTGATCCTTTATGCGAATTTAATGCTAAATGCACAATATGTGCTTTAACATTTACTATTTCTCACGCAGGTGTCGGGCAGGTAAGGTTTGTTTTTTGTTTGGTACGTTTGTTTGCGCCTTTGCTTGAAGCAAGTAGCTAGCTTGGTCTTGTCTCTTTTCTGATATGCATAAATTAATTTGATATCCTAGGTACCTAAGTTGCATAAAATATATATAAATATTTTGTTTCTGTTTTTTTAGGTTAAACAGCACTTGACCAGTAAAAAACACCGAGCAAAAACGTATATGAGAAAATCTAGTGGATTGTTACAAAAGTTTTTTCCTAAAACTTCTGCTTCTACAGTTGACAGCGGCCGAGTTAGCGACGACGTACCATACTGTCAAGCATAGTTTAGCGTACAATAGCCAGGACTGTAGTATCAAATTAAATAACATTATCTATCTTGATTCCAAAACAGCCACCAACATACGATTGGCTAGGGCAAAAATGGAGGCATTAGTGACTGATGTTCTTGGCCCACACTCATTGCAGTCTGTTATTGACGAGTTAAATAAAGACAATGTATTTATTGTCTACAAACTGATGCCTCAAATAAAAAAAATATTAAACTGTTACCTCTGGTAGTTCAATATTTGACCCCTAAAAATGGGATACAACAAAAATTAATTGATTTTTATGAAAACCCAGATGAATCAGCCAATGGGACGTTTTCAGCAATTAAAAACTCCTTAGTCTTATCAACTTTCTTTTAGTCAATTAGCTGGTCTTAGTGCTGACAATACAAATGCAAATTTTGGACATGTTAGAGGTTGTGCCAGACTTATTAAAAGGAAATTGTCATGCACATATTGTACACAATTCAGTAAAACATGCTATGAATAGTTTAAATTACGTCATTGAGAACATTGTTATAAAAATGTATAGCCATTTCTCTGTTTCTGCATGCAGAAGAGAAGAATTAAAAAGATTTGTAGCGCTTGCTGAAGGAGTTTCATGAAATAAAACGACACATAGGGACTCGTTGGCTGTCTTTTCTACCAGCAATCGACACAATTTTACTTAATTGGACACCAATTTGTAATTACTTTGTTAGTTTGGATGTTGACTGTCCAATAGTTATTCAAAATTTATTAATGCTGGATAATAATGTACAATATAAAGTTGTTCATAGTTACCTTCTTTATGCGAGTCATATATTAAATGTTTTCAATAAAACCATAAAAAAATTAGAAGTCAATAATATAACTACGAGTATATTAGATGTTTATAACATTATATAAAAACAATACTGAATCGACATTTGCGTCAAAATGGGTTAAATCAAAACTTAAACATGGCAACAAATCCATTCAGAGCGGAAATGGCGGGAGGGCTATGCCAAATGTCAGTAATGTCACAGTGACAGGCAGCAATAAAAACATAACCTGCTATAAATGCAAATCTCCGGGGCATTATCGTAATCATTGTCCATTGTTAGAAAAAACAATTAAAAACAAAACGTCAAACGCTTTTAGTGCTGTTTTCTTTAGTACTAAATATAGTAAAGACGAGTGGTACGTGGATTCGGGAGCTAGTGCCCACATGACTGCTATCGCAGATTGGTTAGAAGATGTTTCAAGTCCGCAAACATGCCCAGAAATCATGATTGCAAATAATGATAAATTGCAAGTATCATGTGAAGGAAACGTAAAAATTTCTACGCGGCAAGGATATGATATAATAGTCGAGAATGTTTTGTATATTCCAAACCTAACAACAAACTTGTTATCAGTGAGTCAGTTGATCAAGAATAACAATAGTGTTTCATTCTCTGACGATCAATGCATGATATACAATTCATAAAAGGAATTGGTAGCCGTTGCTAACCTAGTTGATAACCTAGTATATAAATTGGATTTATGTTCTACATCACTAAAACCTAAATGTTAACTTGCCAGAGACAGTGCTTTGTTATGGCACAGGACCAACCTCCTGTGCCATAACAAAGCACTGTCACATAAATACGAATGACCTAAACAAAATGAAAAATGGCGCTGTGGAAGGTGTTAGCAATGCAGATAGTCATGAAGTGACAAAATCCAATTGTGTGGTTTGCTGTGAGGGCAAACAGTCGCGACTGCCACAGGCACGAGAGCTACAAAAGTGCTGGAAATAGTACATTCTGATGTATGCGGGCCATTGGAAAACAAATCTATTGGATTATCAAGGTACTTTCTTCTTTTCGTAGATGACTACACTCGCATGGCATTTGTCTACTTTATGAAAGAAAAGAATGAGGTGTTTAAGTACTTCCGAGAGTTTAAAGCTATGGTGGAGAAACAGATAAATGCGAATGTTAAAATCCTACGAACAGACAATGCTGGGGAATATCGTTCGAAAGAAATGGAGGATTTTTTTGAAATCATTTGGCATTATACACCAGAAATCAAATTCCTATACGCCTTATTGAACAAAATGTATATGTAACAAAATAATTAAGTTGTGTTGGTTAACCTGTCTTAGCCTATTATATTGGTACTACTGATATAAAGAAAAAAAAATAAAGTTAGTTGCTCTGAGGAAATCAACGTGTTTTAATAGGTTATGGGCCTTTTTCAAAAAATTAATTAATATTTCAAGTATTATTGGTGATACAATTTGAAATAGTTGTTTTCCAAGTGAATATGGCTGTGAACTATATATAAAGTATTCCAAAATTAAAAGGAAGCGAAAATTATGAAGAATGGAGTTTTGCGGCAGAAAATCTTTTGGTGTTGGACGGTATAACGCATTATATCAAGCCGGTCCCGAACAAGGAGATAAAGCCAGAAGAAGACGCAAAAACTAAAGCAAAGATAATTCTGACAATAGATCCTGGATTATACCATACCATATTAAGGAAACAACCAGTTCTCAAGAATTGTGGTCGAAGTTAAAAAATATGTTCGATGATTCCGGGTATTCAAGAAAAATAAGCCTGTTACGCCATTTGATCTCAATACGGCAAGAAAATTGCGATTCCATGACATCATACGTCACAGAAATGGTGAATACAGCGCAAAGATTAAAAGGTAGGGGTTTTGCTATCACGGACGAATGGATAGGATCGTTATTATTGGCAGGTTTGCCAGAACAATTTTCACCTATGATTATGGCCATAGAGCACTCAGGTATCCAGATAACAACAGATGCAATAAAATCGAAGTTAATCGATATGGAAGTTGCACGATTTAATCATGAGTCGGACTCCCGTGGTGGCGCTGCATTCGCTGCAAAGAAATCGTATTTCCGAACGCATCAAAACAACAAAGATGGCGGAACGTCAACTAAGTTAACAGGCGAAAAGAAAATTAATTGCTACAAATGTAAGAAAAATAGTCACTATCGAAGTCAATGCCCATTTTTAAAGATAACCAAGGAGACCAATGCCTTCAGTGTGGTTTTTCTCAATGGAAAATACAATAAAAACGATTGGTACGTTGACTCCGGCGCCAGCGCACACATGACGGCAAACAATGATTGGATAATAAATGCAAACTTTTCGCAGAATTTACGTAAAATAACAGTTGCGAATGATACAAAAGAGCCAGTAGTTTGTTCTGGAGAGGTAGAAATAACTACGACGTATAACTACACTGTCACAATTAAAGAAGTGCTATGCGTGCCAAGTTTAACAACTAACTTGTTATCAGTGAGTGAATTGATTAGTAACGGGAATAAAGTTCATTTTGATGACAGTCATTGTTACATTCACAACAAAAACAATGCACTGGTGGCAACCGCAGAACTGACTAACGGAGTTTGCAAGCTTAAATTGAAACAAGCAGATTGTATGTTAGCAGCACCAGCAGTGAGTGCAGAGTTGTGGCACAGGCGATTAGCACATATTAATAGCTGTGATATGAACAAAATGAAGAATGGTGTAGTTGATGGTTTATCGTACCCGGCCACAAGTGATATGAAGAAGGATAAATGTGTAATCTGTTGTGAAGGTAAACAGATGAGGTTACCATTTTCTCATACAGGCCAGAGAAGTACTGAAACACTACAGATAATACATATGGATGTATGTGGTGCTATGGAGACTAAATCCATTGCTGGTTCACAATATTTTCTTTTGTTCATTGATGACTATAGTCGTATGACATTCATATACTTTTTGAAACACAAAAATGAAGTTTTTACAAGATTCAAAGAATTCGAGGCTATGGTGGAAATAACACAAAACAAAATAAGAAAATTAAAATAATTCGCTCGGACAATGGTGGAGAATTTTGTAGTACTGAAATAAATAATTGTTTAATGCAGCAAGGAATTATTTATCAGAAAACAGTAGCATACACATCAGAGCAAAATGGTGTCTGTGAGCGAGCAAACAGAACTATAGTAGAAAAAGCAAGATGCTTACTTTTTGATTCGAAACTTGAAAAAAAGTTTTGGGCTGAAGCAGCAAATACAGCTGTTTATATTAAAAATAGATGTACAACTTCGAGTTTAGAAAATATGACCCCGTATGAAGTTTGGTATGGTAAAAAGCCTGACTTAAGTAATGTTTGTTTGTTTGGATGTACAGTAATGGTACATGTCCCAAAAATACAGAGATTAAAATGGGTTGGAAAAGCGGAACAAGATATACTAGTTGGTTTTTCAGAAAATGTTAAAGGATATCGTGTTTATGGTCCAAGAAAAAATACTATATCTGTGAAGAGAGATGTGATTGTTATGGAAAAACAATCATACACTAAAAATCTGGAAGATAATAACACAATCTGGTTACAGGAAATAAAAGACACGGATAGTATATGTAAATAAAATCAAGAAAGAGTACTTGAGAGCAGAGATTCAGTGGGGGATGATCCAGTGAATGAATCTCTGAACAGTTCAAGTTCTAGTGCATCGGTTTATACATACACAGATTGTGAAGAAAGTGAGGATACCCTAACTGATTCAAAGGTAGAGAGTGACATTTCTGTAAACGAAAGTTCTGTAAAGTCTGCAAACGATGTGACCTTCGAAATTGGTTTAAGGGCAAGAAAAAAAGCTTTCCGGTTTGCGATTCCTATGGTATGGCGCGAGCAAAAGAACCATAGTGATGATTGTTACTTTTGTTCGTGTAATGTGAAAGGGTACAATTCAAAACGGAAGCAGTCAATTTCATACCCCAATCTGCAATCAGCTATTCGTCCGATCTCTCATGGGACCGAAATACCAGTGCCCAAGGTCCCTCGTACCTTGGAAGAGGTTCCAAGTTCTGACGAAGATGGTGCTGTACATACAAACGATGACCAGTCAACTTTTAATTTTTTTTGAGTATTGTTGATTTATTAGCCAAATACGATCCTATTTTACAAGAGTTTCTAAGCAAACCTAAGGGCCAGATTAAATACTTAAGTCCAAAAATACAAAATGAGCTCATTGTTGTTCTGGTTCAAAAAGTGGAAAATGATCTGGTAAATGAAATAGTCACCGCACCGTTTTATTCCATTTTGTTTGATACTACTCAAGATATTTCCAAAACAGATCAATTGTGTGAACTTTACCGTTACTGTGTAATCGAGAAAGATGAAAATGGAACTCCAAAGGCGCTCGTAATTAAAGAGTCATTTTTAGGATTTCATGAGGTTAAGGATCAAACTGCCTTAGCAATGTCCAAGCAAATAATAAAATCCATAAATGACAAAAGTATTTTTCTGAATAAGTGCCATGGACAAGGGTACGATGGAGCTAATACCATGAAAGGTACTTTTGGCATAGTTCAAAAACTCATAAGAGATATAGAGCCAAATGCAGTGTATGTCAATTGTGCTGCTCATAATTTAAACTTGGTAGTAAATGATGCAGTAAAAGAGGTCATAGAAATACAAACATTATTCGAAACTGTGCAACAAATTTATAATTTTTTTGGCCATAGTATTAGACGATGGAATATATTATCTAGTTTTATATCTGACAACAAAAAAGGAGAAACCGTTGTATCATCAAATTCAGTAACATTAAAAACAATGAATCCAACTAGATGGGCAGGACGCTTTGATGCCATGTTTGCTTTAAAGGTTCGATTTTTTGATGTTCAAAAAGCGCTAACAAAAACCATTTTATCAAATTCCAAATCAGATGAGAGAAATGAAGCTATCTTGCTAAAGAAGAAGGTAGAGAACTACAATTTTATTATGTTGCTGGTTTCCATTGCAAAGTCTTACAAACCATAGACGCGGCTTCTAAAGCACTTCAATCTAAAGCCATCGATCTTTCAAATGCTTCAAAGCGTTTGCAAGTCTGTCTAGAAGAACTTAAAAAGTATCGACATGAACTTGAAGATTTAAAAACGGAAGCAAATAGTATTGCAGTTAAATGGTCTATAAACCCTGAATTTCCTAAATCTCGTCAGAGAAAAGTGGAACGTCATTTTGATGAAATTTGTGAGGATGAACGTCTCCAAGATCTTGAAAGCTTGTTTAAAGTGAACGTATTCTATCGTGTATTAGACATCATCATTAATCAACTTAGATCGCGTTTCCTTGGAATGAATGAAATTGTTTCCAATTTTAGTGTCTTGCAGCCTGCCACTTTGCAAAACTTGAATGATACTGATTTATTGGAAAAGGCTTTAGCATTTGTCCAAATATATAAAAAAGATATATCTGTGTCGTTTTCCAAAGAAATTTTCAGTTTTCGATCCTCTTTTAAACACGAAATAGAAAGGTCATCTTCTATAAGAGAACTTGCTGACTTATTAATAATAAAGAATTATTTTATATCTTCAAGCTTTCCTGAAGTGTGCACTGAATTTCTGTTATTTCTCACCATTCCTGTAACTACGGCTAGTGCCGAGCGATCATTTTCAAAACTGAAATTGATAAAAACTTATTTAAGAAATTCTATGGGACAAGAAAGGTTAAGCAATTTGGCTATTCTATCCATCGCAAATTCTATGGCCCGAAATTTGAACTTTGATGATGTCATTAACACTTTTGCTGAACAGAAAATCCGAAGAAAGGAATTTTAGTAATTAAAATTGTGTACTTAAAATAAAATTCTGATTTCAGTTCAATATGTACTTTAAGTTAGGTACCTTTAATTAAAAGTGAAGTGAAGTGTGACCAGGCTGTGGCAAACTTACGAACTCGGATGCGTATAAAGAAATGGAGGTGGCCCATATTTTTATATGTTACTGGAAAAAATCCAAACTTTCCCGGGTTGGGAGTACCTTTAAATACATAACTGCTAAGGAGTTGTCTAAGGGTAGCCCCAGCTTACCGTCAAATACTGAAGTATTTAAAGAATTTTTAGTGGAAGGCAAGAGAAGAAGGCTTAACAAGTGTGAACTTATGAAATACCAAAATGATTATGTTTTGGACAGACTACAAAGCTTTTCGATGGACAACTTGGTGCTAAAATATAATGAAAGATCTTGTGATACATTTTTAAGAAAAGTGATATTGTCTGACGATGACATCAACAATGTCGAACAAGAAACAAAGGAGCAACATAAAAGCAGGATTTGGTACGAATTAAGGTATGACAGAGTGACCGCTTCAAGAGCTTATGACTTCAGTAGATGTAAAACCAGTGATGGCACTCTGATGGCAGTAATAATGGGTGGAAAAATTCCCGACACGCCAGCCATGAAACGTGGTAGAATATTGGAGGACGATGTGAGGAAAACTGTTACTGCCAAAATGGGAAAAAAAATTACATTATGTGGTTTAATGCTATCTAAGAAGTATCCTATGTTAGCAGGCTCATCTGATGGGATATGTGAAGATAGTGTTATTGAAATAAGTGTTATTGAAATTAAGTGTCCTTTGAGTGAGAAAACAGTGAAAAATTATGTTTATAATGGGAAACCAACCAAGAAGTTTTATGTGCAAATGCAACTTCAAATGTTACTGACAGGTCTTAAAAAAAGCTAGTTCTGTGTAGCTGATTGCAACTATGGTGTTAATAAGAAAGTAGATATAATGAACATTATGTATGATAAAAAATATGTATTAGACTTTCTTAAGGTTATAGTTCCTTTGTGGAAAGATAATGTATATCCAGTGTTGTATAAAAGTGTAAATAAATAAAAAGCAAATTTTTTGATTTAAAGATTTTGTTTTAATTTTTTAGGAACAGCCTCATCTTTGTTCACATCATTATTATACTCACTGCAATACAAAATATATTATATTATTCACCTACATTTGCTCATATCCATTTTGTCTGAATTAGTCATGTTATACATCTGTTGCGTTGAGCTATTACAAGTAATACCTGGTAAGTAGTACCTACATTTTATAGCCATAATAATTATAAGAAAAGCTAGAACATATTTGACATTGTATTTCACACAACTGAGATTAACAAACATTACACATAACATAATATAGGTAAGTAAATATGTGCATGTTTAGAAAATAAAGATATTTAAAGACTAGATCATACTTATGTATTTTTAATTAAAGAATCTTGCAAGTTAATCAATCCGCAGGCAATGGTAATAACATCATCCAGTACTTTTACCAGATCAAGATTCACACATGCATGTGGCTTTAGCATACTGAATTCACGTAAACGTCGAATCACTCTCGACATGTATTCTAAGGCTTGCGATTTGTTTTGTTTCTCTCGCCTCATGTTTTGATAGCTTTGTACCAGTTGCACCACTTGGAGGTCGTACTAAGTGCACTCCCTGTTTTCTTAGATACTGTTCTACTTGTTTGAACCCCCTGTCAGCCATCACACACATACCTGGTTGTAAACACTTAATAAAATCACATGATTCAACCAAACGTGTGTCAGTAACTCTTCCTCCATATCCTGGAGAAATATAGTTCACTAATCCATTTAGAGTGCATGAGACAAGATACTTAATGGTGTTAGCGTTTTTATATTCTGACCAGGAGAGGGACTGGTTCAATGCTTTCGAAGACTTTTGCACTTCAATTTCTAAGCAATCTATAAATACAGCTGGCATTATAATATTTATGCCTAAAAGCCATAGGTAAATTTTTTCTTATAGCATCCTTATCTAATGCAACAATAAAAGGTCTCATCACACTAGCTATCTGCGGTATACTTTTCAGAAATATGCTGGCATATGTCGGAGACATAGAAAAATCATCTGAAAGCTCTCTGAAACTTTTATTTAATTTAATTTTTTGTAAACACAAACTTTTTTAAACTTTTTTCAATTAAATTTATTAAATAGTAACAACTTTTAGGAACTCCAATGTAAGACTGTGGATTATTTACAATTTTTTGGACTGTATATCCTAAAATTCTCAATGCCTCTTGTTTCTTATCATCTTCAACTAGTTCGCTGCAGTCTGAAGAAGATTTTATTTTCAAAGATGTCACAGATGGTGATTCACTAAGTACAACAGATGGTGTGTATGAAATATCACTATCAGAATCTGCCTGTATTTCAATTAATTTTTTGATACACTTCTGTAAGGAGGATGTTGATGGTCTGTCAGTTTTGGTTTTTCTAATTTTAAATAGTGAAGTGAAAGCAGACTGACAAAAAGGTTTGGATGGTGATTACAACTGAATTAACTATTGTTTGTACAGATTGTTTGCAGCACTGGGGCATGACCAAGACTGTGATTTCCAAAAGCCACATTCACCAAAAAAGTCTAAAAAGACACCAAAACATGAAGACCCACAAGACAAATTGTACGAAGCACTGATAGCATATCTTAAACAGTCTAAGGACGCGAATAATACAATTTTATCTGAAAATCCCGACATGCTGTTCTTAGTTTCGTTAGCTAAAGATTTTTCTGACATCAAAGAGGAATTCAAGCTAGAGGCTAAAGCCGATATGATAAATTTAATACGTAAATATAAAAATATGGGACAGTCGTCGAGAACATTACATGAAAATAGATGCCAAGGTCCATTTCAATATGAACATCATCAGTATGGATACCAGTCTGGATATCAGTCTGAATTTCAGCCTTAATATCCAGGTAATCAATCAACGCCAAGAAGCGAATCTGTCAGTTCACTCCAAAATTTGGATACCAATGAATCGGTCACAAATGACTCCGATATTATATTTAACATGTATGATGATATTGAATAAATCTTTTTCTCTTATTCTTAATCTAAGTACAATTATAACATTTTACGATTTAAAATTGATTTAAATCTGTAACAGGTCAATAAATAAATACATAATAAATAAATAAATACTAGTTGTTTTCTTACCTCAATGTGATGAGCAAACGTTCTTCTGCCGATATACATGATCTCATTCCTGTATTTTGACGAGTTAACTCTGATTTTAGAATCAAAAGAAGTTCTTAGAATGACGAATACGACATTCGATAACATTTATAAAGTTTCTTCCATTCTCTATGGGAGAGGTGTCCTCGTTGTCACATGTACTAGTTGTCACAAAATTAATATCTGTCAAATTACAAGGATTAATAAAACGCACTTACTAAGGTTTTGGAACGCATCCCAGTGCTACCAACGTAAGAAAGTGCCATGGCCGCCAGTCATTAGTTGTGGAGGTTATTGCAAAACCTCAAAAAAACGATTTGGTAAGTAAATTTTATAATCTTTTTGTATACTATGTCTTTCCGGTATTAAGTAGGATGTTGTCAAGGTTTTGAGGGATTATAAGACATAAAAAAGTCAGGTTTAACGTAGTAGTCAATAACTTTTTCAATGGTAAACATTTGGTGGTTACTTTTGAATATTTACTTATTCATGCCCTCGGTACAAGTTGTCTCAATGTTATCGGGTCTAGTTGTCACTGTGACAACTAACCCCAGCAGGTATTGATATTGTGTCATATAATTTGATGTAATGTAATTTAGCTATAACTTTTGTTATAGGTAGCAAATATGCCTAGAAACCGGAAAAGGCTAACTGAACGAGGCCAGACTTCTGGCGATGTCATGATGCAAGCCGTTAATGCTATCGGGCCTAATAACTCTATCAGAAGTGTTGCCAAAGATTATAATATAAATTACAGAACACTCGCTCGATATTATAAAAAATATAAGAATAATGAGAGTGCCCCACTATCCGTCGGGTATGTAAGGGTAAGACAGGTTTTCAATGACGACCAAGAAAATAGCTTGTCGAAATATTTACAAAGAGCTGCAGACATATATTTTGGTTTGACTCCACTGGAAGTACGCAAATTGGCATTTCAGTATGCATGTGCTCTAGACCGCAAATTTCATGACACTTGGTCAAACAATAATATGGCTGGCGAAGAATGGTTGAAAGGCTTTATGCGTCGACATCAAGAATTGAGCATTCGAAAACCAGAAGCTACTAGCCTTGCACGAGCAACTACATAGTTTCAATTCTCATAACGTGACTCTGTTTTTCGATAATTTGGCAAAAGTTTTAGACAAATACAAGTTCGAAGGCCAAGACATATGTAATGTGGACGAAACCGGTGTTACAACGGTGCAGAAGCCGCAGAGAATTGTTGCACGAAGAGGCATGAAGCAAATCGGTGCTCTGACTTCTGCTGAACGAGGGACACTTGTGACATTAGCTGTTGCAGTATCGGCTACAGGAAATAGCATTCCTCCGTTTTTTGTCTTCCTTCGAAAAAATTACAAAGACCATTTTGTCAACAACGGACCAACAGGATCAACGGGCAGTGCCAATCCATGTGGTTGGATGAATGAAGACTGTTTTTATAATTTCATTCAACATTTTGTACCCCATACTCGCTGCAGCTCTGAACATCCATTGTTACTGTTGTTAGACAATCACGATTCGCATCTCTCAATCAAAACTTTAGACTTTTGCAAGGAAAATGGAGTTGTGGTATTGTCCTTTCCTCCTCATTGCTCACACAAGCTACAACCGCTAGATCGCAGCGCATATGGACCCTTGAAGAGATACGTAAATACGGCGTGTGATGACTGGATGCGAAATCATCCGGGCAAAACCATGACAATCTATGACATCCCTGCAATCGTCAAAGTAAGTTTGCCATCAGCCATTACACCTCAAAATATTATGTCTGGTTTTGCTGTGAGTGGAATATGGCCGTTTAATCGAAACATTTTCACTGATGTCGATTTCGCGCCATCTTATGTAACAGACAGGCCCGCAAATCAACAAGAAAATCATCCGCCTGATCAAAATGATGCCCCAATCATGGAAAATATCTTAGAAAGATGCAGAACTCCATCACCAACTGCTGGACCCAGTGCATCGATAATTCCAGCTCAAAATGTACCAACGCCTGAATTAATAAGGCCATTCCAGAAGGCCCCTGAGGCTAATTACTAAGTCCATATAATTAAGAAAAAGTTTTAGTTGATTCATGTTTTTGACAATAATATTAAATATTGTTTCCTATAATTATAAAGAGTTGATTTAAAAATGTGAGACTGATTACTAAGAACTTTTAGTTGATTAATAAGTATAATTAATATAAAAGGGGAGAATTTTTGTTTTAAAATTAAAAACAGGGTTTATAAGTTCTTGTGTTAAATATTCTTTAAGATAAATAAAGATTATTAAATGATAAATTAGTTTAATTTTTATGTTCGTAACAATATTTATGTGGAAAAGTCTCTTCCATGGAGGGCAACTTTTTTTCAACCCTTATAATTACGAATTTAAAATATTGCGAGCTCGGCGTACTTTTCCCATGATCGCAGACACCAAATCTATTAAAATGCATCATCAATTAAGGTAGGTATGGCATTTAACGCCCAGTGTGTAATAACGCCCGATTGCTAAAAATGGAAGATAATGTCACGCGTGTTTCGTTACACTTTACGCACACATAGAATAACAAATAGGAACGCGCCAATGCGGCGCGGCGTTGATCACGCCACGAATATTGTCAGTTGCGAACCATACATACCGCAAGGACGTCGACAGTGCACCCTGTTATTATAAAATATACTCTGACAAATTGGTAAGTTTTAGTTCATTTTTCTACCTACCTATGTCTAATTTTGTGATTAGCTTTTATTTTAGATACCTTTATACCATATTACATTGAATGTTTGATTGATTTGTTAGTAATTATGTGTGAAAATATGAGAATAATAGAAGGTACTAGTCGCATAATAACGCCAAGTAAAGTGAGGTTTGGGCGTTAATAGACTAAATGGGCGCTATTATCCATATTGTGGGCGTATTTATACAAGGCAAAAATTTATTTGTATCATAACAATCTGTTTTTTACAGATCGGGGAAATGACTCCAACTAATTCCACACGTAAGAAAAGAGGGGAGTCGTGGTCTGAAGAAACTATAAAAACTGCCATTAATGCTGTGCAAAGAGGCCATTTGACTCAGCGATCAGCAGCAGCAAGGTATAATATTCCGCGTAGAACTTTGAGAGATCACTTAAAAACAGGTGAAGAAATGAAACGATTGGGGAGAAAGCCTGTTTTAACGAAGAATCAAGAAAAAGATTTAGTTTCGCGGATAAAACGATTTGCAAGCATTGGGATTCCACTAACACCTAAATTCATTAGAAAACAAACTTTATTATTTTGCGAGAGATACGACATCAAAAATAATTTCAATAGTTCCAAAAGAGTTGCTGGTGAAGATTGGTTGAGATACTTTTTAAAAAGAAATCCATCTATTAGTAAACGAAAGCCGCAAATGATGAATCCAGCTCGTGCACAAAAATTGAATAAACCTATTGTTCAACAACATTTTCAGAGTATCCGCAAATTATATGATGAGTTAGATATACTGCGAAATCCAGAAAGGTTATATAATATTGACGAGAAAGGATGTCGAATAACTGTGCATAAACAGCATACAGTTTTGGCAGCAAAAGGGAGCAAAAGGGTTCATCTCATTGCTCCGGAACAAGCAGAGAATGTGACTATTGCAATGTGTGTCAATGCTATAGGTACGACGATTCCAGCTATGATTATTTTTAAAGGCCAAAAACAAAGACCAGATCTAACAGAAAATCTACCAGCTGGAACATTAGTTAGAATGGCACCGAAGGGAAGTATGACTTCAGACTTATTTGTGGAATTTATTCAGCACCTGGCAAAACATAAAGTAGCTGATAAATGTTTATAATGAAGCTCCTATAATCCCCCATTAATTTTAGTTCCCCGCGTTTCCGCTCCTTCATACGTCAAAGTATAATCTGTGGTGACAGCGCTTCGCATCATGATCATTCTAGTATTTGACATATAGAAAGAAAATTGTCTCTGCTTGTATAAAAGCACATTTTATTTCTTATTGTAAAAAAATATTATTTGAAGCAGTAGCTTTTAATGTTGTTTCTCTTTACAGGTTAGTAAATAGTTAATAAGTGTAGAAGTAAGATGGGTTTGTAAATAATTTGTAATAGTTAATATAAAAAAAAAAATTCTCTTTACAGAGCAACAATTAAACTGCTTGTTTCAATAAACAACATATTACATGTTTTTAATGCAATAATTCCTATTATTTATTTTAGATGTGAATCAAAAAGATAACACTAGTTCTTCTGACACCAAAGCATGCAATTCTCCTACTAAATATGAAACTATTGCAACACCAATAAATGATCAAAACTTCGGGGAGTCCATAAAAAGTATTATAAGTAGCCAGGATAATGTAAACACAATATTTGACCAGAACATAGACTTGGTTAATATTGAAAACATTGACATTCACAATCTACAAGTTGTAGAAAAAGTTGGTAATGACTTCTTTGATCTGCAACATAATATACCACCCGAATTTGCTACAGTGACCATCGAGTATCCTCAGCCTTCTGCATTGAATGTAGCCAATATCTCGGTAGAAAGTGAGAACGTTGTACAAGAACTAGGAAATATTCACATCGAAGCTTTCCCTACGAATACTCAAGACCCAGTTTCGGATATAGTAATTAACACAGATACAGATATAACAGATGAAAATAAAACAACCCAAACCAATATACAGCAATCCAGTGTCTCTGCTACTCCATCATGTTCTTCAAAAGTGGTCATACTCAGCAGTGTTCCTTATCACGGTGATTTGCTAAGTCATAAAAAACGACAGAACAAGGCGTCAAAAGATACAAATAAATATAAGCGCAATATAAATAAAGAATTACGGATGAAAGGTGAAAGTTATTTAGGATACAGAAGAGACAGAAAAGCAAAGATTAATGAAACATTTAAAGTGAAACAAGACGTATTTAAGCCTGCAAGATCCATGAAACCACCGTGCACGTCTGCGTTTTGCAAGAAATCCAAACTGAGGTCATGTGACAACATAAACGAGCAACAGCGAAAATATTTGTTTGAAATTTTTTGGAAGAACATGAACTGGGAGCAGCGAAGATCATTTATAACTTCTCACGTTAACAAAGTACCAATGAAAGATACAAAAAATCCAGAATCATCCAAAAGAACTGATAGTCGTACTTACGTTTTTACGATTGATAATAATGTACGTCACCAAGTCTGCAAAAAAATGTTCTTGGCCACTCTTGGAATTAAAGATTGGTTTATAAGATATTGGCTGACAAAAAACGATTGTGCTATGCCTCCCGATGTATCTACTTCAACCACTAATCGCAGAAATCCAGGGAAAATTGAAGACCACAAACATGTTGAAAAGTTTTTATTTGATCTTCCAAAGATGCCGTCATATTACTGTCGTGTTAAAACATCACGAGAATATTTAGAGCCACTTTTCTCGAATATTACACAGCTCTATCACGCATATAAAGATAATTGTGAATTAGAGGGTAGAGAATGCCTTGGCCGTAAATTATTTGACAAAGTATTTTTGAAACTCAATCTTAGCCTATTCCACCCAAAGAAAGATCAATGCGACGTTTGTTGCAGTCATAAAACTGGAAACATTACTGATGAAGAATACGCTCAACATGTTGTGAAGAAAGATCGAGCCAGGAAAGAGAAAGCTACTGACAAAGGAATTGCACAGTCCGGAGCTTGTCACGTGTTCACACAGGATGTTGAATCGGTAAAATTGGCCCCGTATCTTCAAGCTAGTGCAATTTATTACAAAACGAAATTATGCGTCCATAATTTTACATTATACAATATAGCAACTAAGGAAGTAATGTGTTATTGGTTCGATGAGTCAAATAGTACGCTTGAAGCCTCTGTTTTTGCTTCATGCTTAGTAGACCATCTAGAGAAGGTTTTGAGTCGGAAATTATTGCCTGTGGTTTTATATTCCGATGGTTGTTGTGCTCAAAATCGCAATGTTACCTTAAGCAATGCTTTATTACGTTTAGCGATTGAAAAAAATATTGTGATTACTCAAAAGTACCTGGAAGAAGGCCATACTCACATGGAATGTGATTCGGTACACAGTGCCATAGAGTGTAAATTAAAAGGTAAGGAAATTTATCTTCCACAACAATACATGGCTATAAGTAAAACTGCTAGGAGTGATCCTATGCCTTACGAAGCTCGTTATTTAGACTATACTTTTTTCACCGACTTTTCAAAAGAATTAACTTATAAATCTATAAGGCCTGGTAAAAAAGCAGGTGACCCCGTCGTCACAGACTTACGTATGCTAGAATACAGACCAAATGGCACAATTTGGTATAAAGTTAGTTTTGATGACGAGCTTCACCCGTTACCACATCGTCCCACGTCAATTTACAGCATTAAACAAATAAATAGCTTGCAAAAATTGTATGCAGCTAGAATACCAATTACAAAGCGGAAGTATCAAGATTTGCAAGACCTAAAAAGTGTATTGCCATCTAACTGCCATTGTTTTTATGATGACCTTCCGCACAGCAATCACTAAAGACTGCAACTAAACTAAAGACTAGAGATTTTGAGTATTCTTTATTATTTCTATTATTTTATGAATACTAATATATCTTATTTCTTTGGAGTTTATTAAAGACTAAGTAAACTAAGATTAATATTTGAAGTATTTACCTATTGAAATAAAAAAAAATATTATTTCATTTACGCTCTATCTAGAGGTTCGTGTATTACCAAATAACTTTAAGCAATTGATCTCAACAATGTGGTTCTTAAGATTTAAGTAAAAATATCTATGTTATAAAGAATGTTAATTTTCTTGATATAATTTTTTAATAAAAGCTTTTATTTGCAAATCATCTTTTAATACCTTAATCCCTAACATTTTCACAAACAACACCGCCTAAATCTAATAAAATATCAGTCAACACCACTCAAGTCATAAAATAAAAGTTAAAATAAAGTAATTCGTCAAAAAAGTAAAAATCATTATTTCTTAATCGCTAACTAGAGTATGTATTAAGAAGCAATAGAAAAAAAATACAGATTTTTTAAAATAGACAGTTTTTTTCGTCTCCTGTAAAGTTGGTAAAAATGACTTAAGCTGTGTTGTAAGCTAAGGGTCGATATTGAGACGTCGAGAAAAAAAATCTGATGATGTTAATCAAAGACAATTGGCTTACGATTATTTCCTATTTTTTTATTCCTATTTTTATTATTAGTGAAAGTATGTAAAAGTTTTTTGGGCAATACTCTTAATATACACAGTGACACATTAACAGAATGGATAAAGAAGTTACAGGATAATAACAAGGAAAACGAGGACTTAGATCTAAACATGAGAAACGTCAATTGAAAGTAGTCACTCCGCAACCGACGGTCCAATTTGTTTATAAAGCAGATAAAGTCAAAGAATGGCTGAACTTACTTAATAAAGTACCGAGCCATTATTGTCGATCTAGCAGTAATAGAGTTTATGTTGAAGATACCTTTGAGTCCAAGTCTCACATGTATCAAGTTTATACAGATTGGAGCAAAGATAACGGAAGAGCAAGTGCGGGCCGTAAACTTTTTAATAATGTGTTAGAAGAGGAAAAAATATCTATTTACAAACCAAGAAAAGACCAGTGCCATATATGTACAGCTAAAAAAGAAGGTAACATATCAGAAGAAGAGTATCTGTTGCACACATCGAAGAAAGAGGAAGCGTATAAAGCTCACACTGACGCTACTGCTATGAGTTCCTCTGAAGTATTGGTTCTAACTATTGATGTTCAATCTGTTCTTCTTTGCCCAAAGATATTGGCAACTACACACCCAGGCAGAGTGACCTGACAATGACCTGGATAATGCCATTGCTCGGATTAATGCTGATTTGACCAACATCACAAACTGGTCACAAAAGTTTGGTGTCTCTGTATAATAATGGATTCTGTGTTTTTTGGCTTGACTCGAGATGAATTCATTCACTTTGCCCAAGTACGAAAGTGTTCGCTTTACCCCGGGTACCGGCAAAGCGAATACTTTCGTACTTTTTAAAATTTTAATTGTAGTTGATTATTGTTTAAATATTAATAGTTACTGATGTTGATATTTGTAAGAGCTATAAATAAAGACTGATTTGTGATAATTATTTTGTTTTTGTATTTCAAACCTTTTCTGCTATAACCTTAAATACCTCAAGGTATCCACATTTCCCGGCCTTACCCTAAATAATATTTATAGTAAAATGACTAGTCGAAGAACGTTACGTGACGAGGAGATAGAGCAATATTTGTTGGAAAATGAAGTGGATTCGCTACGGGACAGTGATAGCGAATTGGAAAACCAACTTTTTGAAGATGATGTGCAAAGCGACACAGAAGACGAATTAGTCGATGAAATTGTCGAACCTTCAGATTGACCTTCTGATGTATCCGAGTCAAATCAATCGGCGGCGTCGAATACAAATGTAATCCTCTATGAACGCACGTATAGTTACCCCGTCTCAGCGCACGCTACGAGGTAAAGTACTGTTGGGCTACAAGCAAGGGACAAAGTCGCGGCCGGACATCAGCTATCAATATAGTTCGAACAGCTAGGGGACCAACTCGAATGTGCAAGAACCTGTACGATCCCGTCCTATGTTTTAATTTGTTTATGACTGATGAGATGGTACTGGAAATAGTGCGTTTGACAAATGCGGAGATACATCTGAAACGCAACGAAAAGGATGGAAGAGAAAGGGAACGTACAGAAAAAGCCTCTAAGATTTCTGCAACTTTTAGAGACACGAATGAAACTGAAATTCGTGCTTTTATTGGTGTTTTGACATTATCTGCTGCAATGAAGGACGACCACCTTTCAACAGATGAGCTCTTCGACAGTTCCTTTTCAGGGACGCGATATGTAGCAGTCATGAGTCGGGAAAGGTTTGACTTTCTCGTGCGATGCTTGCGAATGGATGACAAGTCCTTACGTCCATTCCTTAGAACAGAAGACCCATTTATTCCTGTAAGAAAGGTTTGGAGTCTATTAATAAATCAGTGCCTAATAATTATATTCCCGGACCTCACCTTACCATTGACGAGCACCTACTTGGATTCAGAGGAAGATGCCCATTTAGTATGTATATCCCAAACAAGCCCAATAAATATGGCATAAAAATTCCTATGATGTGTGACAGTGGCACAAAATATATGATAAACGCAATGCCTTACATAGGAAAAGCGACAAACACGGTACATGTAAAGGAGTTGCCAAAACCTGTACATGGGACCAATCGAAATATAACTTGCGATAATTGGTTTATATCAGTTCCTTTGGCAAAAACACTTCTTCAGGATCCCTATAAGATGACGCTAGTAGGTACTATTCGTTCGAACAAAAGGGAGATTCCAGAGCAAATGAAAAACACTCGTTCACGAGCTGTCGGCACTTCGATGTTTTGCTACGATGGCCCTTTAACACTTGTTTCTTACAAACCAAAGCCTTCAAAAATGGTATATTTGCTATCTTCTTGTGACGAAAATGGCAGCATAAACCAAGCAACGGGAAAACCAGAAATGATTGTATTACAACCAAACAAAAGGAGGTGTTGATACTTTTGATCAGATGTGTTCATCAATGACTTGCTCTAGGAAAACGAATAGGTAGATGGCCAATGGCAGTATTTTATGGCATACTAAACATAGCTTTTGTTAACTCATATGTCATCAATTGTCATAATGTACTCTCCAAAAATGAGAAACCACTAAATAGGAAAGAATTCATGAAGAAACTAAGCACACAGCTTACTTCAGATTGGATGGGAAAAAGGTTAGAAGCTCCGACATTGAAGCGATATTTGCGCCAAAATATTAAAGAACTGCTACCTGAAAATACAGAGAATAGTAATGAAGAAAGAGAAGAAGAAGAACCTTTAGTAAAAAAGAAAAGATAGGGGAGAGTGGGGAAATTACGGACGGCGGGTAATGGCGGACGCACAGGTTTAACTATGTTAGAAAAGGACAGGAGATATTTTGAATGACGCAATCATAAGTCGACCGCGAACCCAGTGCCAAACGAAAAGTGTTAAAGTGAGGACGCGCTCGCGCTTCAAGGTAAAGGGGCTATTACACTACACGGTATTCAGGGACCCTAACCCTAACTATGGGTGGTGTAATAAGAGTTAGAAAGTAAGGGTCTGATAACTAGGACGTCCGGACGGGTCTGGCAGCCTTGCTCCCTGACCGCCCTAACGATCGAGTAGTGTAATAATACTAAGGGCAGTTAGGGAACTCAGTCGTCGTGCGGCTAGCGTGGAGTGCGCACGTGCAGGCAGTGGTGACTGATTTATGCTACTCCGGCCGCCATTTTGATTAGACGCCATGTGTACGAATAATAAAGAAAAAGAAGTTTTATTAAACATTACAGAGATGTATAAAGAAATGCCGTACCTTTGGAGAAAAGACCACAGTGATTATATGAATAAAAACGTTAGAGCCGAGAGATTCAGAGTTTTGCTGGAAATCTACAAGAACTACGATAAAGCAGGAACAATTAAAACTTTAAAGAAAAAAATAGAAAATATGCGCACAAATTATGCCAAAGAATGAGGGCTATCGCGTTTGAAATCGCCGCTAGAGGCGTTTGTGTAGCGTGAGGTCTTCGAAATGTCAAATGATACTGTTTATTTACGAGATTGCTACGCGCGCGGGTTTATTTTTCTTATTAAATTAATATTGCGTGTATTCAACAATACATTAGATTAATTATGGCAAATACAGATTACGGATCTATGAATATCAGTGCTTTAAAAGTGGAGTTAAGAAAAAGAGGTGCAAAATTAAACGGTCTAAAAGAACAGCTAATTCAGAGGGTGGTTTTTTAATATTTACAATCAATTTCTTGTCTAAAGTTGGTTTGTTTATCGAGATTACAGCTGTTTTTTCTTTTTACAGACTTCAAGACTATGATAGAAATAATAATTTCGTTGGAAACATAGCAAATGAAATAAAAAATGACGATTTGGCGTATACTGTTGAGTGGCCTTCGGACAGTTCATACATAAGTGTAACATCGAAAAGTGCATCACCTGACTTAGATATTGTGAATATTTCTACTTACTTCTTAGAGGTTTACAAAGACAATGTGGGCATAACGGAGTGTGCTGCAGTTCATAGAAAAGGCTATAATATGATGATAAATGAATATTTGGTGGCTCTAGTGACATGTACACAAAATAATTTGTATTTTTATAGGGGACAAGTCCACTCTGAAAACATTAAGCATTATCATATTTTATGAGCATTGCCTTTGAATCAGATGGAAAAATTGTTCAATCCATGTGTGAGTGTGCCGCTGGTATGGGACCAAAAGCAGTGTGTAAGCACATAGCTTGTGTATGTTATGCAATTTTGCGATTCAAAGAGCATTCTGAATGGCGTATAAAGAGAACACCCACAGAAAACAAACAGATATGGCATGAGCCGAAAAAAAAGAAAATGAACTTGTCTCCTAAGAAAGCTGAAAATCTTACATTTGAGATACAAAAATATAATGTCACCAAACCAAAAAGAAATAATATGTGTTATGATCCACGTCCTGATAATACTTGCAGCACTATACAATGGTATACTCATGTCAGGAACAATGTAATAAACTATTGTTCTTTAGAGAAAATACGCTTTGGTATAAGTGGTGTTTTTGAAGTTGCTTCCCTGCATGGAATATCTAATGACCATAATTACCTTAAACTACCTATCCTGGACCAATATATCCTGAATGGAATTACTGTGAGTTATAATGCATCCCTTCCTCGATAAATAAGCTATCCAACAGTAAAAGATTTTTTCAAATCGGACCAACAGTTTCTGAGATCATCGCGTTCATACAAACTCTTCAGCTTTATTATTAGTATAGATATACATAACAGTTTGGTGGTAGTGAATCCCCCGAACCAAAGGTTGCAGATTCAATCCCCTCTCAGTATTAATATTTATATGCATGAACATGTTCGTTTTTGCTGTCTGGGTATTTCTATTTATATTAAGTATGGATTTACAAAAAAAAATTATAAGTATGTTTATCAAGGCTTGGCTTTATGTGAGATAGTTTCCTAAGACATATTATTATTCCATTTGATAAAGCTCCAGTGGTGAATATGTTTGTGATGTCCCAAAAATTATTAAGTATTTTTTTTTATTTTTTTAGATTTCTCCGGAAGAAGCATATTTGATAGAACAGCAAACAAGGGAACAGTCACAAAATAAAATTTGGCATAATGAACGAAGTCTAAGGATAACTGGGTCTCATGTTTTTAATATATGCAAATTTACAGACAGAAGGGACAAAGTGAAATATGCTGAAGATATTTTATTTCCCAAACAATTTAAAAGCGAAGCTACAGAATGGGGAAAGTCCAGAGAACAGACAGCAATCGAAGCGTATGAGTCTATGTCACTTAATAAAGCACAAAGTTGTGGATTTTTTATTTCCACTAAATATCCACATATTGGAGCTTCACCTGATGGATTAATTGGAGACCTAACTGTATTAGAAGTGAAATGTCCTTTTTCAATAAAAAATGAGTTTATCAGTGCTGATAATTATAAGCATGTAGAAGTTATCAATGATGAATTTTGTTTAAAAGAAAACAGCCCTTATTATTTTCAAATCCAAACACAGTTACTTGTTACTGAAAGGAGGTATTGTGATTTTTTTATTTGGACAAATAAAGATGAAAAGAGGATCCATGTAAATAGAAATGATAAACTTATTTCAGAATTTATAATTCCAAAAGTTACGGATTTTTATCATAATTACATGATACCTGTGATAGCCAGGAAGTGTTACAACTTGAAATAGTATAAAAAAACTCTACTTACTCTTCTACTATGTTTTAAATGTCTATTTCATGTAAAGATTATTTATTACTTCCCTTTCATGTGTTGCCAAGTTTTTAGTTATTATTTTGATAGTTACACTGTTTTAGTTACATAATTTTATTTTAGTTGATAATAGGGATGTCTATGTACGGAAGGGATAAATAAAAAGATTAGATGATTGTTTTATTTTTTCTTTTATTTATGTACCTATAACAGTCCAACATCTTTATTTACATAATATTCTTCCTGAAATTAGCCAGCATAAAGCATACAAATATGATCCTTCCTCCAAGTGGTACTAAATTAGATGATAACTTAGAACTAAGAATCTTGAATGTTTTTCCTAAACCTATGACTCGCTCGACATTTATACGTTCAGATGAAATTTTTTTTGATTGTCTGAGTTGGTATGCTTCAAACTGATTAAACCCCTTTTTCAAAAACTGTGGCATGTTTACTGTAACATCCATATGTGAAACAAGATCTTGAATATTAAACCCACGATCATCGAGGATAATGTCTCCTTTTTGAAGAAGATTTATTATGCCACACTTTTCGAATAACTCTCTGTCACTGATACATCCACCATATGCATCTGAAACGAAGGTCACACATCCAGAGCCAGAAATTCCTACCAATACTTTTAATGTGTTTGCTGATTTGTATTTAGAATATGTAGCTTGTTGTGAAACTGGGTTTTGTGGTTTTTCAATTTTTGTTTCTGTGCAATCTATTATAACTGTACAGTTAGTAATCTTCCTTTGATACATTACATTTTGATCAATTGTTTCCTTCGGTACCCATAAATTTAGATCCTTGAACTTACAGTAAAGGTAATTAATCCATGTTATGAAGTATTTGCTCACAGAAGTTTTGCTTACTTCAAAATGGAAAGATAACTCTTTGTTATACATATTTCTTCTCAATTTTATTAATGTTAAATAAAACTGACCTGGGGGTGTCAATGCATGTTTTCCTCGAGCTGGCTGCAGTGATGGATAGTACTTTAAATTGTTTACTTCATCACCAAAAAGGTTGAAGAGAAACATAAAATGGTTATAATTGTCAAAACCAGTGTAAAATTGTATGACATCAGGCTTCTCTTTAAGATTTACAATTCGAAACATGTTTGATATACTTTTTCTATTACTTCCCTGTTCTGACAACTTGGCAGTATTAGTTAAGTTCTCTTCACATTTGCATAAAGAGCATTGTAATGAGACATCTTTATTTGAATTTTCAATGTCTATTTCTTCAAATGTTTCTTCAAAAAACTGTAAGTATAAATGAAAAAATCATTAACAAGATAAAATACTCCATAAAGAACTAGGATTATTATCAAGATACACAGTTTATGTTGCCAAAAGCTGCTGTGATAAATGTATATGAAAGGTTTTCTTTAATTTAAGTACATACTTACAAAATGCTCATCACATTTATTTTCTTCCTTATTTGAAGCAACGGTTGCAGTTTAACGTTTCTTTTGACGTTGATAAGCCCTTTCGGTACGTTTTCTTTTAATCTCCTTTCTCTCTTCACTTTCATGATTCCAGGAAAATATACTAGGCACCACAGTAGGTATGTACTTAAAACATTCTCAGTTACAGGTTGATGTACTACATCGTGTTGATGTAGATACATCAAACTATCACCATTTGATGTAACCCCAACCTGTTTAGAAATGAGAAAAATCATTAGGTACTTACGATTTTCTGTATTTGATTCTTTAGGTAATATATAATCGTCAAAGTTGAAATGTTTTTTACAAACACGTGAATGTTTAGAAGGGACGTAGTTGACCCTGCGAATCGCTATTAACCACTGCTTTGACACACTTTTATCTTTCGGAAACTTATGTCCGCCTTTCTTTTTCGAGCAAAACAGAACGGAATCATGTCGTACTGTCACTGACTCCTTAGAAGATGAGGTAAGTAAAACAAATAAACTACTTTAGAATATTTTTATTTTATTCAAAATTATTAACTTGGCACTACATTTATCATTCTATCTTGAAAATCGACTTTGCCTTCCGAAACGAAGTAGTTCGTGAATTTGTTTCGAACGATAGTCACCTCATTGTTCCTCTGGTTGTTGTGTCTGTGTTCTAATTGAGTTAATCCTTCTGATGTTGTCCTCCAATCCCCTTGTGTGCATGTGCATTTGAGCACCAGATGCAGTGTTTTCTCGCTCAAGATTGTTCTGGGATATATAATGTGTTCCCTGTTTCCTTAAATAACTGTGCAAAGCACAACACTCCATTACTATAGCGTCGGTGGTATCTAGATCTGTATCAAGAGGTCTTCGAAACACCCGGAATCTTGATGATAAAATTCCAAAAGCGTTCTCTACAACTCGCCTGGCTCTAGATAATCGATAATTAAAGATGCGTTGTTCATAAGTAATGTTGTGAAGGGGGAACGGCTTCATAAAATTTATATTTAATGCAAAAGCGCTATCACCTAGGAATACTGTTGTAATTGTATCAAAATGTACCTACCTACTAGCGTCATCTAGGCTATGTAATGTGAACTAGTCTATTACTTGTCATTGTGTTATAAAAAAAAAAGTCTGTTGTCTGCACTGAATAACCGATGTGATTTCTTTAGAGGTTATGGGCTATCACGCCAATCACAGTTTATTTTAGTTTATGTGACAGTAATAGTGATATGTACAGTAATAGTGATTACCGTATATTTTTTGGTGAACACGATCGCGTTGTGTGCCTAAACTGAAAGGCAGAGAGAACTATGATGAGTGGACATTTGCGATGGAAAATGTGCTCGTTTTGGAAGGCATGTTACAGTGTACAAAGCCAGTGGTTGGAAAGGAAATAAAACCTGAAGACGATGCTTAGGCACGAGCCAAATTGTGTCTAACCATCGATCCGGCTTTGTGCGTACACATCAAGAAGACGACGACTACGAAAGAGTTGTGGGATAAACTCAAATCCCTGTTTGACGACTCAGGTTTTTCGAGGAAGATTTCGTTATTGCGTCACTTGATTTCAATACGGCGAGAAAATTGCAAAAATATGACCACCTACGTGACTCAAATTGTGGAAACATCGTAAAGATTGAGTGGAACTGGTTTTGAAATAACCGACCAATGGATTGGGTCACTAATGCTTGCAGGATTACCGGAACGTTTTTCGCCAATGATTATCCCTTAAATGCATCTTGTTGCCAAATGTATACATACCGCGTTTCACGCTATTTTGTTGATGTTGTGTGGCATGTGTTTCCGAACGCACTTATACGACCATAGATAATAGATTAATTAAATGTCTAAAAAGAAATTTTGCAAGTTTCGGCGGCAAATCTATTTTTTTTTTGACATTTCTATTTAGCGGTCGACTAAGTTTATAGAGTTATAAGAAGTGTCTCCGTAATTTTGTATTCATTGATATACGAGTGCTATTTCTTATAAAAAAAATATATATTCTCAACTCTTATTAGGTAAGTTATTGATTTATTATATTTTACTTATAAATTTTATTTGATCTGTATAAAAAAAATATATAAAACTGTATGTTGCCAAATGTCTACATTATGCGTTTGTTGCATATTATGTGCATACTTATTACTTTCTTTGATTTGGGCTTTTAGCTAATTTTTTTCTCTTTTTAGGATGTCTAAACGGTTGGCAGAGCAAGATATTGAAAATATTTTATCAGGTCTCGAAAATGGAGACATTTCTGAAGATGAAGAGTCTATAGGAGACGAAAATGACCTAGATTATTACTCGAATGTACAAGATCTCATACAGGATTTAGAAGAGGCAGAAGAAGATCAGTACAATGCAAATCCTGATTTACCTACTGAAGAAGACCATCTACCGGATGAGTTTTCAGTTCCACGGCCTTCACTTAGTCACCCACTGTCAAGTATCATTGGCGCAGCGGCCTGGCGGCAACGAAGTAGGCAACTTATATGGAAAAAAGGCAATTTGGAATTTAGTGAAGACCGCATCAGATTTACAGGTAATACAGACCTTTCCCCAGAAATTGCCCAACTTGAAACATCATTTCAGTATTTTACGCTATTTTTTAACGATGATATATTAGTAAAAATCGTGAATGAGACCAACTTGTATATCACGCAAAAAGGCATCTCCAACTGCCCTCCTGTAAATGTAACGGAAATTCGTCAGTTTCTTGGCATTATTATATTTATGTCAGTATATCACTTCCCAAATGTAAGATCATATTGGGGTAAGTATGGCTTGAAATATATAATGGAAACGATGACGCTAAATAGATTTGAAAAACTACGATCCGTCATTCACTTCAATGACAACTCATTGCACAAGCCCGTTGGTCACCCAAATCACGACCGTCTGCATAAAATAAGACCTGTAGAGGCACATTTGAATAAGTTATTTTTGAGTGTGGCACCATTTGAACAGAGACTGTCCCTAGATGAACAGATGTGCTCTACGAAAGTAGCGCATTTCATGAAGCAGTACCTCCCCAACAAGCCCCATAAGTGGGGTTTCAAGCTATATGTTCTGTGTTCATTGTCTGGCTACTCTCACAACTTTGAAATTCATTCTGGAAAACAGGACATTCAAAACTTTGGTGATGAACCTGATCTTGGTGTAGTAGACAACACAGTCATCAGATTGTGCCGTTCAGTTCCACGAAGAATGAACCACATAATTTATTTTGATAATTTTTATTCGTCAATTCCTTTGTTATATTACTTGCATACTCAAGGTATATATGCATTGGGCACAATTCAGAGGAACCGCCTCGGTAAAACCTGTAAGTTGCCGGTAGTAAAAGAGTTCATGAAGGACTCTGTTCCAAGGGGATCATAAGAGGAACTCGTAGCAGACTATAAAGGCGTGGATATCTCGGTAACTTGTTGGAAGGATAATAAGCCTGTTACGTTGGTATCTACTTATGTTGGTTCCCAACCAGCTGAAACTGTCAGCAGATTTGATAAGAAACAAAAGAAAAAAGTCTCTGTTGCCTGTCCAAAAATCGTAAAAGATTACAATGCCCACATGGGTGGAGTAGATTTGATGGACAGTTTTTTGGGCCGCTACAAAATTCGAATGAAAAGTCGAAAATGGTACATTCGATTATTTTATCACATGATAGATATGGCGATAATAAATTCATGGGTACTTTATAAAAAACACCACCCAAACATGACACTAGGTGATTATAGATCAGATCTTGCGCAGACATTGTGTAATTATAAAAAAAATACTGAACTCAAAAGAGGAAGGCCTTCAAGCAGCAATATACACCGGGAGATAGAAGCAAAAAGACATCGGGGTCCAATGAAACCCGTTCCTCCAACAGATGTGCGGACTGATGGCTTAGGCCACAATGAAAAAAGATGCTCTTCTAAAAATAGATGCAAACTTCCCGGTTGTAAAGGATTTTCGCGGACTGAGTGTACTAAATGTAAGGTGGCATTGTGCCACACTTTAAAAATCGAAACTGTTTTGCTGTACTTCACGCATAGTGTTGCCAATTGTCTACATACACATTTTTTCATAATAAATAGGGTAGGGAGGTGTAATGGCGCTCACCTCTTTAACTCTGTCAAATCGGAACATAGCAACACGCCACGTCGGGTGAATCGCGGGGAGATGGGGGCTCTAACAGGCAACGTTGCAAACGGTCAGTCGGCTCGCCTCATGCGACGGCGCAGTGCGTTTCTTTGTTAGCGGCCGCGCTGATCTAATTTTTGGTTACGTGTTTTTGTCGGTAAGTCCAAAACTTAAATGCATATTTAGTTATTCATTCCACTCTTCTACAATAAAACCATTCTTTTTTTGGATAGTGCAATAAATTTCCAACAATTGTGTATGATTTTTTTACATTTTTAAATTAATTACAAAACGACTCTTTGGGGTTATACCGCTCATATGAGCGCCATTACCCCTTAGTGACTTACTTATTTTTTATATTGTAGATATGCCAAGAAATCGCCAAAGGACCACCACCGCTAAAGCGGCTTGGTCCGAAGGAGACCTTCAGTCAGCTAAAACTGCGATTGATGGAGGTGTGTCCAAAAGAAAAGCAGCAAAAACAACATTCCTTTTACTACTTTGAGAGATCGCTTAAAAAACGAAAACATGACTAACCCAAGACTAGGTCGCAAGCCCGTTTTTACCGAACAGCAAGAAACTGAAATTGCTGACCAAGTTAAGTTGCTGGGTTCATTATACTATGGTCTCAGTGCTGCAGATTTGCGTAAACTTGTTTATAAATATGTTGAGCTCAACAATATCAAAAACAATTTTGATCAAAGCAGCAAAACAGCTGGATTGGACTGGGTACACGCCTTTATGAGGCGCAATCCTTCAGTAGCTATACGCAAAGCTGAAGCGACAAGCTTGAATAGAATTTCTGCTTTTAATAAAGAAGAAATAACACATTTCTATGAGCAACTTAGCGACCTAATGGAAAAACATAAGTTTATTCCCAACAACATATATAATGCTGACGAAACTGGCATCACCACAGTGACAGACCCAGGAAAAGTGCTCGCTGAAAAAGGACAAAGAAGAGTCGGATCTGTTACTAGCGGCGAACGAGGAAGCAACATAACAGTCATGTGTGCGATGAGTGCAGCCGGAAACTACATACCACCCATGTTTATTTTTGCCAGACAGAGAATGACGCCTTTATTAGAAAAAGATGGACCAGCTGCAGCATTATACACCAACTCCAAGAATGGCTGGATAAACGAAGATTTATTTGTCAAATGGCTCAAACATTTCGCAGCATTTACTAAGCCTACCAACGAATCACCTGTATTATTAATTCTGGATAATCACTGCAGTCACATTTCTCTTCAAGCATTCAATTTTTGCAAGGAAAACCACATCACAATGCTTTCCATTCCACCACACAGTTCTCACAGAACACAGCCGCTGGATGTGTCTTTTTACGGGCCGCTCAAAGCTGCTTACAGGCACGAATGCAACAGGCACATGAAGACACATTTAATGTCCAAAATAACCCCGTATGATGTTACAGGTCTTTTCAATAAAGCATACATACAAGTTGCGAACATAAGTAAAGCAGAATCTGGATTTCGAGCAACGGGAATTTACCCATTGAACCCAAATGTTTTCACTGAAGAAGATTTTCTGGCAGCGTCCCTAATGGCACAGGAATCGGAACAAATCGGTGAAAACCAAAACCCAAATGAGCAGAATTTTGAAGACGCGCAGTCTGATAGTATGGCCATAATTTCAGGACATACGACGCCGGTAGCAGGTCCATCAAACAAGGATCAATACCCTGAATCTGTTTCGGCAGTTGCTTGTAATCAAGAACCTGTAGATGAACAAAGAACTGAGGAATCCTTTGCTGCTATAGCAACGACACCTACTATTGCATCATCTTCTAAGCCAGCTCAAAGGAAACGAAAACAACATGCTACCATATTAACTGCGACTCCTATGAAAACTATCTTAGAGGATAAAGAAAAGAAAAAAATTGCGAAACTCAATCAACACTGGAAAAGATAATAAATCAAGACAAAAAAAAGTTGTTGAGAAAAAAAAGAACAATGATATGAAACAAAAACCTTACAAGAGACGAATTTTACAAGAAAGTTCTTCAGATAGTGAAGATATAGAGCAACTTTGCGACGATGACAGTGATGACGAAATGAATGTGGATAATGAAAATTATAACAAATGCATTATTTGCGAAGAATTTGGAAAAAACAACGAGTTGTAGTATCGTTGCACAATCTGCGGACTGTGGGCTCATGCAATATGTTCTGGGTGGGATTCGCCAGATGGGTTTATCTGTGATTTATGTGTCCAAAAATAAAATATTAATATAAGTTTTACCTATAACATATAATTGAAGTTGATTTAAAGTCGAAGATTTTTGTTACTTTAATATTTCTATGATTACTTACTTTAATATCTCATTCATTACAAAAAATATGTTTGAGCGTCATTACCCCGTACCCTGAACGGCATTACCCAAAGCCAGGGGTAATGCCGCTCAAACATGTGTTTTTTTAAATTTGTTCCTATTACTATTACTCCAAAGATTTATGATTTTGTTGTTAATTAGTTGTTTACTCTATAGTAAAAGACGTTATTGCTTTTCTTCATTTTTATTAATAATAAATAAATAAAAAGATATTACTATGATATCCTTAAGTGAACGCCATTCACCCTCCCTACCCTACCTATTTTTTTATACCAAATTTTTTTCATTATTTTTTATGTTATATGTACCTAAATTCCTACCATAAAACATTTTTTCCAGGCCGCAATAAGAAACTATGCATGTAAAGAAATAATATTTCTTTAATTTTTGAACGACATTGAATGACATTGACATCTGACAAGCGCTAAAGTCTGAGGTCAATGGTCAGTTGAGAGGTTATTATTGTATTATTGTGATTTAAGAAAGATAAATAAGAATAATTGGTGGAAGAATAGACTTTAATTGTCGTTTCTTCGTTTTCAGGTAAAGTTATAATAATAGGGTAGAAATCAAACACATGTTGTGTAACGTCAATAACAACGAAAGAACAAAAAGTGTTTGCTATACCAGAAGAACTACAGTCGGTTGGCCTTCACAAAGAGTTGATAAAGACTTCTGCATATAAAAAAATAAAAAATAGTTTAAAGAAGAGAGATACCAGACACGAAAAGTTTGGATTAAAATGTCAGATGAACTGAGTAAAATCTATGTGGACGAAGATGGTAATTTACAATTCGGAGAGCAATATCTGGAAGAAATTGAACAAAAAGTAACATCTGGAGGACAAGTAGCTGATACACAGTCATTGGAAAAAATATTTTCGAAACTAATTGAAAGCACACAAGAAATAAAAAAACAAAATTTAAAATATACTGCAGAGAAGTTTGTGATTGACAAATTTACAAGTAAAAACCCGAACGCAAGTCAATGGATTGAAATGTTTGAAAAGGAGTGTGCTCGTTTTGACATTACGGAAGATGAGAAAAAAATTGAGATCCTCCGACTATTCATGGACAAAAGCTGTGTTGATTGGTACGGTTCAATGGTTATAAAATTGACCCTAGATTCAGACTGGACAGAATGGAAGGGAAAGTTTTGTGACACATTTGTCAAACAAGACTGGAATCAAGTGAGTTATGCACTGTCATTTAAACATCGGGAGGGTTCATTAGTGGACTATGCCATAAAAAAGGAGAAACTTATATTGGATATGAGGAGAACAATAGACACAGGTACACTAGTGGATCTCATTGCGGCAGGATTGCCAGCATCTGTACTAGAGAAGATAAATAGAGAAGAGATGAAGGATACAGTTGACTTATTCAAGGAGGTGAGAAAGTATGAACAGTTGGTAAAAAAATATAAAAATGGACCCTATAGAAAATATGACTATCAGAAGATAAATACCAGAATTGAAGAGCGGACTCCATGTAAAACGTGTGAAAAATTGAATAAAGGCGTCCGCTATCATCCGGAATCTGCATGCTGGTTCAAGCTTAAGGAGGATGACGTGTTGAATAGAAAATTTATCAGACATGTAAATAATTCAGTGATTGAGGTAGAGTTAAATGAAACGGAACAAAAAAACTAATAGTGACACCATTAATTAAGATCAAACTACTATTAAATAAGGAAATGGAAATTGATGGAGTATATGATTCAGGTTCCAATGTTTCTCTCATCAATTCAAAATTACTAAAAATAAGATCAAAAAGAAATGGTCAAAACGAAGAGAATTTAGTAACAATTAATGGTGTTAAAAAGACAAGTGGTTCGACAAACCTAAAGATAAAGATTTTTGATATAGAAGAAAATGCAGATGTATATATCATGGATGAGCCAAATTTTAGATATGATTTCCTAATAGGACTGGATATAATAAAGAAATACAAGCTTGTACAAAATGAGAACTTAAAAATAAGTCAAAAACAATACTCACTACAAAACAATATAAGGTCAACTGGAAAAAAGGGGAAGGGATAAATGAAGACAAAACGAGAATAGCAGATTAGGAAAAGTATATGAAATTAATTTCAATGAACATATTAAGGAAGAAGACTTTAAAATAAAAGTTGACCACTTAGATGAAAATAAAAGGATCGAAATAAATAAACTTATACAACAATATAAATCAGTATTTGCCAAAGACAAGTATGATGTTGGAACAGTTAAGGGATATGAAGCAAGAATAGATTTATTGATGGATAAATACTGTTACAAAAGACCATACAGATGCACAATGGAAGACAAAAAAGAGATTGCCGAACAGATAGCAAAATTATTGGATAATGAACTT
>JACJUM010003740.1:0-26562 GCA_020976665.1 Heortia vitessoides
AGTATACTCAGATCACAAGCCATTGGAAAATATGAATATTAAATCTAAGACAGATGAAGAATTAGGAGAATTCACATATCTCAATATCCTCAATATCATATATCCCTATCTCAATATGACTTTAAAATAAAATATGCACCCGGAAAAGACAATTTAGAAGCAGACTGCCTAAGCAGGAATCCGGTACTGGAAGCAACAGACAATATAGATGAACAATTAAGAATAGTTAATTTAATACAATTACAGGATGTTGTTACAGATCAAGAAAAAAAATAAAGATTTACAATAAATTAAAAAGAATAAATTTATACACAAGAGACAAAATATATTATAAAATGACTAACAAACAAGAGAAAATTATATTATCTGAAGAATTTAGTATAAAATTTATAGAACAAATACATAAGAAAATGTGTCATATAGGAGTAAAACAAATGCAAAAGAAAATTGGAAAAATATATACAGCAAAAAATTTAACTGAAAATATAAATGATATTTGTAAGAAATGTGAGATATGTATAAAGAATAAAACAAGAGGACAGATGAAATTTGGTTCATAATCACACTTAGGTCCTGCTTCAAAACCACTGGAGATTGTCTCTATAGACACTATTGGAGGCTTTGGAGGCACACGGTCAACAAAAAGATACCTGCATCTGCTGGTGGATTATTACACTCGATATGCCTATATACTTACCTCAAAGACTCAAAATGCAAGACTTTATTAAACTCATCAGTAACATAGGTAATCATAGTAAAATTGGCATGATTCTGAGCGACCAATATCCTGGAATAAACTCAAAGGAATTTAAATTATTCTTGAGTGAAAGATCCATTCCTTTAATTTTTACCGCAGTGAACTCACCATTTTCAAATGGATTAAATGAGAGGTTGAATCAAACGCTGGTAAATAAGATCCGATGTAAAATTAATGAAGAGAATAATAGAACAGCATGGACAACAATAGCACATTCCTGCGTAGATAAGTATAATGATACTGAGCATACAGTCACTGGTTTCGCTCCAAGATACCTTCTAGATGGTACAGAAGTTTCGTTACTGCCAGAAGAACTAAAACAATCTAAAACAGCAGATGACTGGATGAGAGATAGACAATTAGCATTTGAAAGCTCTGTAAGGTCGCATAATTATAATAAAAAGATAATAGACAAGAATAGAAATCAGTATAATTTCAATACAGGTGATATGGTTTATGTTGAGAATAGGCATAAACTGAATAGAAGAAAATTAGATGAGGTGAAGATTGGACCTTTTAGAATAGAAGAGAAAATATCTAATACTATATACAAAATAAATACGGGCCAAAAGAAGCTAGAATCTAATTTATTTCATATTACGGAGCATATACCAGTTCCTGTATGGACATAACGCTATATGGCGAAAATTTTCTGAGGAGAAAAATTTTCTACCCTGGATATGTAAAGAAATTAGTTTTCTTTAATTATCTATGGGCCTATCTATGAATAGAGGGCGCGACTGACAGTGCCAACTTAATGACGACGTTTTTAAAATATGGCGATAGGGTAGCTAAATAAAAATCAATAAAAGTTTACTAATTGTGTAATAAAGGAATCGACTAGCTAATTAATAAACTGTCGTTTCTTTGTATTTTCAGGTATGTTGTGTATCTGGATCGTATTGTTCTTGTTGTTAAATTGTTAAAATAGATATTTGTGCTAAATAAAACTTTGTATTTTCAGAGCAACACGTTTATTATTTCAAGATTCCTAGATCACTATCGAATTGTCTTATATATATACGGCTAGAAACCATCATAAGGTGCCAAGACGTACTCTAAGGCGTTATTTACAATAGAAAAAAGAGACTAAATCTACTTTGGGTCGGAAACCACTTCTTAACCCTGAACAAGAGAAGGTGTTGGCATCCCGTATTATTCGCCTGTGCAATGTGGGATACCCATTGACACAGCGTGTACTACGTAAATGCGTAAAGACATTCTGTGATCGAAATAACATTTCAGCGTCAGGTGGAGACTTAATGGTGGGACGAGATTGGCTAAGGGGATTTTTAAAACGTCATAGGAATATCAGCAAACGAAAGGCACAAAACCTAAATCCCGCAAGGGCACAAAAGTTGAATAAAGCAGTCGTTTCTGATTATTTTGCTAAGTTAAAGAAAGTCTTCGAAGATAATGAAATTATAAGTAAACCGAAACGCATTTTTAATATTGACGAAAAGGGTTGCCAGCTTAATTTGCACAAATCCCCAGAAGTTTTGGCTGAACGTGGATCCAAGAGAGTACATTTAGTAGCACCAGAACACGGGGAGAATGTCACAATAGTATCATGTGGCAATGCCTTGGGCTATGCTATTCCGCCCATGAATCTGTTTAAAGGCAAACGCATGAAGCCAGAATGGGTAGATTCCTTACCAACCAGCTCAGTAGCCCAAATGACACCCAAAGGGAGTATAAACTCTAACACGTTTTGTTGAACTAATTATTAAATTTGTCGCCTTTCATTCTTAGTCTTAGTACTTTACTGTTACTTGTATACATCACTAGGTCTATGTAAACACTCTTATCTAGTCTATGACAGCTATATAGAATAAATCTCACTCTATGATTCTGTGGCTAACAAGGTGTAGTTTAAAATAAAAGTTTCCTTTAAATATATTCCAAATTCATCAGGTTATGGGCCCAGTAAAGCCAAAGTCATAAAATAAAAGCCATTGTTAAGTTCGTCCTATAATAAATATTAACTGTAAACAATTTGTGCCGGTGAAGTGTACGACATAACCTCTAAGCCGCGTGGTTCAATTTTATTTTCGTACAAATCGCAAAAAATACCAGTGATCATGGCAAGTAGCAGTCCCCTGGCATTAATAGAAAAATTAACTGGCCGGGAAAACTACAACACCTGGCGGTTTGCTGTAAAAACATATCTTCAACACGAAAAGCTTTGGGAATGTATCGAAAATCCCAACAATGAACCATTCGATCGCAAAGAAGGACACAAAAGCCAAATCCAAAATTATTTTACTTTTCGATAGTACCAACTACGTACACATCCAATAGGCAGAAACAGCAAAAGTGTGGGAAAACTTGTCCCGCGCTTTCGATGACTCCGGGCTTACACGCAGAGTTGGCCTACTACGTGATCTCTGCACCACTACACTTTCTGGTTGCCAAAATATAGACGAATACGTGAGCAAGATAATGTCTACAGCACATAAACTCCGAAATATAGGATTCCAAGTTGATGATGAGTGGCTCGGGACACTTTTACTCTCCGGGTTACCTGAACATAATAAACCTATGATCCTCGCTATTGAGAGCTCTGGGACGAAAATTAGTGCAGACTCCATCAAATCTAAATTGCTCCAAGAAGTAAAATCTGAAAACAATAACACTGCTTTTACATCTGCTCATGGTTATCAAACCAAGAATATGAAAAAGAAGTTTAACAAAGGTCCCAGATGTTTTCAGTGCAACAAATATGGACACAAGAGTACAGAATGCAGGTCAAAACTGAAAGAAAAGGTTGCTAAATCAAACAGTTCATATGCTGCCGCATTTGTCATTCCGTTTGACATCAACAGCTCCGCATGGTACATTGATTCTGGGGCAACCATGCACATAACAAGACATCAAAACCTTCTTCAAAACGAACGCTCACCGCCTATAGAAGAAATAAAAGTGGCTAACAACAAAACACTTTCAGTAAGTAGCTCTGGTGATGTGACATTGAACACATTGAATGGAGAAAAACAGTCAAATGCAATTTTATTTACAAATGTCTTGTATGTACCAGAACTTGCAGTGAATCTTATATCTGTACATCAAATTACAGAAAAGAGTGGCCAAGTTAAATTTGATTCCAAAGGCTGTACTATACTGAACACACAGAATGTTATTGTAGCAACAGCAACTAAAGTTAACAACATGTACCGGCTTAACATGAATACTAATAATGCATCAATAATGCATTTAATCAAGATATAAAAAATATGATCCTGGATGACAGATAATAAATCTACTAATTGGTTCATTGGGTGTTATTTCGTTCAGTTCCAAAAAAATTCGTCTTACCATTCTACAATACCTCGAACTCCATATAAAGCCTTGTTTGGTGAGAATCCAAAACTTGGACTCTCATCCACCTACTTATCTAAAAATATAATATCCAAATTAGAAAATGAAGAATATTTGCAACAGTTGCTTGAAGAGATTAATAACAACAAAGAACGAAATTCAGATAAAGATCAAGAAAATGAAGAATGTTTGCATAAACTTGTTGAAGAGATTAATGACTCAGAAAAAGATCAAGAAGAGGAAGAACAGGAAAACGTAAATACAAAAAATATTTCAAATATTGACACTCAGAACATTGAACAAGAAGAAATAACAGCAGCAAGTCATGAAACCGCATAACAACCGCTTTACATGAGAATTTACCTGTAGTTACAGAGGCTATTATTCATAAACCAGAAAATATGCAGAAAAAAACATCTTTGGAAAGTATGAATAGCATAAATTCAGAAAATCAAGGCAAAGTAGATGAAAATATTGATAAAGCACCTGGAGCTCATACATGTACAAAATGCAATGGATCGCAATTGCCTTGCAATTTGTGTGAGAATAACCGCAACATCGTACAAGAAAGAACACAATCACACATAAATTTAAAAAGAGCGGCAGATAAAATGTTATCCACATCGTCTAAGAAATTTAAAGATATCAGTACTGGTTCAACTGTATTAGTCGAGGTCCCAAAAGTTGACAGAGGACCTTTGGACAGTAAAAACTTGATTGGAAAAGTTTTATTGAAAAAAAAACGAATTATATCAAGTTGGTGCTGCTTTTGGCATAATCAAAGATTGGATGCCCCGAAATGCTGTTCTTTCTTGTCCAGATGCGGAACTACCCATTGACATTCCAGAGGACAGTATTAATTTACTTTTTAATGTTAACTTAATATACATTTTTGCAATATATTTTACAGCGATAACTTTCACTTCAAACTGGAACATTTTTCAGATTTACCTTAATTTTTGTTTCAGGTTACATTACCGTTGAGAACTGTTGGATCAATGTCTTCATCATTTGGCGGGCAAGGGATGAAACAATGCAATTGCAAAAAAATTCCATTTTAAATTTTTTGTTGCGTTTGCGTGCGATGCGTTTCCAATAAGTGTAATTGCAAGAAAGCCAATGTTCTTTGTAACTCCAGGTGCCACAGTTCGTTGACGTGCAACAATAAGTGAACATTTTTATTGGTGCAATTTACTTTTATTTTCGAATAGATAATTTTGTTACGTTTTCAAAACTTTAATTCATGTATTAGAATTGTTAATTAAAATTGTGTTACAATTTTTTCTTACCATGTGAGGTCAGAATTATTGATTACCTACTAAATAATAAATAAATACTTACTTGATGTTACAATGCTTGAAGTGCATTAATTTTATTTGAATGACACCTGTGTTTTATTTCTAACTCTATAGACACAGAACGGTGTAAACCGTTCCGTGTCCCTGTTATTGATTACCTTCTAAATAATAAATAAATACTTACTTGATGTCACAATGCTTGGAGTGCATTTATTTTATTTGAATGACACGGTGTAGACCGTTCCGTGTCCCTGATTGGTCGGCCTTACAGCAGTGTAAGGCCGACCAATCAGGGACAGCCTTCGGACTGTTGACAATTGTAAGATTGTGATTTAACAGTTTCATTTCGATAGATCATAATCTGACGAATAATAATACGTTAAATTGTAAGCAGTACGTTACGGTTCACAATTTTTCAACAGTTCACAATTTTGCGAGGTAGATTATAATCTAACGTTATTTACAATTTTACGGTGACATATATAAAAGAAAGTCGTGTTAGTTACTCCACTTATAACTCAAGAACGGCTGAACCGATTTAGCTGAAAATTTTAGGGAGGTAGTTTAGAGCCAGGAGAAGAACATAGGACTTTTTATCCCGTTCGACAACCTTCCCGTGTGACTTGACATGAGACGTCAGTTATTATAAAACGTAGTATAACAAAAATAACAAAACGCAAATGACAGCTATGTAATTGACATATAATGACAGATATGTCATGACGTATGTTTTGTGATTTTTTAATCCTATGAACACGTCGAGGAAGTGTTATAATGACCCTAGTCCCTAACTCTTTTTGCTATGTCTGCGGAGAACTTACATTCAAAAAACAACGACAAAATTTTACGAATCTTGCGCTGGAGTGTTATCACCAATGTTTTGGTTTTTCTGTCGCCCATCAAGACAAATTCTAGACCCCTCATGTCTGTTGCTTAACGTGTGTGAAAAATTTTAGCGACTGGAAGAAAGGTGCACGAGCTATGCCGTTTGCTGTACCCATGATATGGACTGAACAGCAAGATCACGTTTCGGATTGCTATTTTTGTCTCACTGACATAAAGGGTATAAATTACAAGAAAAAAAACAGTTATCCCTAACGTATCTTCTGCTATAAGACCAGTCTCTCATTGTAAAAAAATGCCAGAACTAACCAGTTGCAACAACGTCTGTTGAGAACGACCATTCACAACCGTCTACTTCAAGTCTATAAGTTCACGAGGATGATGACTTTGAGTTTGAAGGAATTGAAAAGGAGCCACATTTGATAACTCAAGGAGACCTAAATGATTTTGTTAGGGATTTAAATTTGTCAAATAAGCAGTCGTAACTATTAGGATCTCGTCTAAAAGAATGGAATTTGCTACATCATAATACAAAAGTTAGCTATTTTCGAAACCGTGATCAACACTTCAGAACGTATTTTTCTCAGGATGGAGATTTGGTGTTTTGCAATAACATAAATGAGATTATGAAAATGTTGGACATAGATTTTGAACTCTCTCAGTGGCGTTTATTCATTGATTCTTCGAAGGCAAGTCTAAAAGCAGTTTTATTGCATAATGGAAATATGCTTCCGTCTGTACCTGTGGCCCATGCTTCAAATATGAAAGAATTCATAGGTTTCTTATCTATCTAATATGAAACTTTTACTTAACAAAATAAATTACAGTACATATTCCTTCAAAATTTGCGGTGATCTTAAAGTTGTTGCACTATAACTTGGACTCCAGCTGGGTTATACAAAGTTTTGCTGCTTTTTATGTGAATGGGATAGCCAAGACAGAACTAATCACTATATAAAAAAAAACATGGCCTACGCGTGCATCGTTAGTTCCTGGCCAAAAAAATGTAAAGTATTTACCCTTTGTAGAGCCAAATAATGTGCTTTTACCACCATTGCATATCAAATTAGGATTAATACACAATTTTGTGAAGGGAATGGATCGCAGTAGAAGTGAATTTTTGTACCTAAAAGAAAAATTCCCTAAACTCAAAAATAAAAGAGGGTATTTTTGTTGGCCCTCAAATCAAGGAGTTAATAAAAGATTCAACATTTGAAAAAAAAAATAAGCGGTTTAGAAAAATGTCCATGGAACGCATTTAAAAATGTTGATGCAAATTTTTTGGGCAACCACAACAGTGACAGCTACAGAGAGTTGGTTAGCGAGCTCTTATTGTCATATCAAGCATTGGGTTGCAACATGTCACTCAAGATCCATTTTTTAGACTCGCACCTGGACGAGCACGGCGAGAGATTCCACCAGGACATTTCTAGTATGGAATAGCGGTACCAGGGCAAATGGAGCCCAAATATGTTAGCGGATTACTGCTGCACAATAAAAAGGGCCCAACCAGAAGCTAAACATTCAAGAAAATCTTAACCCTTCTTTGCATGATGATGGAGATTTCCATCATATTTAGTCAACAACAAAAGGTCCTCAAAACCCTTGTTCTGTAAATTTGTTATTGCTGGCAACTTTCTAAGCGACTATTGCGTACAACGAAACGCAGTTGTCAAAAAATAGCAAACGTGACTGTAAATTATGCCTAGAACTTGTCATTCCGCTGTTTGTTATGACTGAACAGAATTAAGCGAGATTTTAATTGTTTTATGGAAATAATCGGAGATAACAAATACAATAAATGTGGAAATGAGTGGGAAAAAGGTTTGTTTTCATGTTTTTGTTCTTTATGTACAATTTATATCAAAACATTGTGAATAAATTTCTCAAAACTATGTGATGGAAATTTACATCACTATGCAGTAACTTCACTTGTAATGTATAGCAAATTTTTTTTGTAAATGTTTATTTTGTGTTGGTTTTTAGGGAAACTTGAATGAAAGAGATATTGAAGATTATCTTAGTCAGTTAAAAGACGGTTGGCTCTCGGATAGGGTTACCAACTATACTGATTTAAACAGTATTATACTGTTTTTCACTCAATTATACTTTTAACTGTTAAACCCTTTGCCTTACGCCAATTTTCCAAGCTGTTTATCCAAGTTCATCTCTAGAACCAAATTGCAATATAGTACCGGTATTAAGTGACATTATATCATTTCCCGCAACATCTGCAACGCCTGCACCTCTTGCATCCCCTGCACCTGGTTTGGCAACAACACGCATGACGACCAATGCTTCCTTTGCATCAAATTTTAGGAAATCACGGTCACAACGTCTCACGGTTTATGTTGCTAAACGAAAGCGAATTCAAAAATTCACTCTAACTTATCGCTGGAAAAAAGCTGTATTTCGACATATGGCAACCACGGAAGAGGAAGCGGATTCTACAGGCGATGTTCAAATCCTGTTTCCACTGGAGTATTTCTATAAGTTTTTCCCCTGACATTTTAACAGATATTATTGAACAAACAAACGCGTATGCAATTTTTAAAACTGGACGTACCATTGGTTTGACTGAAGACGAATTGCGAGATTTTTTAGCCATACATATAATAATGGGTGTTGTGTCCATGCCTTCTTACACTGATTATTATTGGAGTTTGCGATATAGATACAAACTGGTTGCCGATTTGATGCCTCTAAAACGATATCAAGAAATCCGTCGTTATTTACATTTCGTTGACAACAACATTCAAGACTCCGACAGATATTATAAAGTTAGACCGCTAATAGAAAAAATTAGGGGCAATTGTTTAGCACAAGATAATGAAAAAAGATATACGAGTAGTATTGATGAAATGATGATATAGGGAAAAAAGCGGGCAAGCGTCGTCAATACATGAAAGATAAACCCAATAAGTGGGGCTTCAAAAATTATGTCCGTGCCGGTGTGTCAGGTATGATTTCGTCTTATATGGGGGAGAGGATACTTTCCGATTCCATACTTTTACTGATAAGGAAGCTTCTATTGGATTTAGAGCGCAGGTGGTAATCGCTTTATGCAAAAGTATAAAGTCTAAAGCAGCATTATTGTTTTTTGCGATAACTTTTTCACTTGTCCGGAATTATTTTATATTCTTAGAGAAGATTATGGGATCTTTGGATTAGCCACAATCAGAAATAACAGATTGAGAGGTGCAGACACAGTGCTGCCTACTGAAAAAAATATGAAAAAGAAACCTCGGGGTAGTCATGCTCAAGTTACGTGCGATAAAAATCGTTTGGCCGTAGTACGGTGGAATGACAGCAAAGCTGTGACATTGATAAGTTCCTATGTGGGGGTAGAACCAGTAAGTACCATAAAAAAAAACTGCAAGGATTCTAAATCAAAAGTTGACGTACAATGTCCACAAATAGTAAAAGAATACAATAAACATATGGGTGGGGTTGATTTAGCCGATATGCTTATCTCGCTATACAGAACCCCTTTCAAGACGCGCAGATGGTACATAGGTATATTTGCCCAACTTCTGGACATATGCATAAATATTGCGTGGCTTCTACACTGGAGGAAGAAAACTGGAAACTTAGGAAAACGATCCATGTCCTTGAAGGATTTTCGATATGAATTATACGAAGGTCTCATAAAATGCGAACGCACTGGTGTCAAAAACAAAAAACGGGTACCACAAGCCAAAACAGTCGTATCGTCACGATTTGACAACGTTGGTCATTTCATGACAATGACCACTCAAGGTCGAAGTCTTAAATTCGTGTCTTTTATTTCATAGTTAGTTCGTAAAGTTATTGGCAATGTATGTCCCAGCATACAATAAATTAATAAGATGTAATATTGAGAAATTGGCAATGTATGTTGTGGCATACATAAGTTTTCAGGAAAACTAAGCTTTTCTGATTTTTGTATTATTTTCCTTCAATAGTTTTTTATGTATCAAACAAAAAATACAATTTCAAAAAAAAATTGGTTTTTACTGCATTTTATACTTTGCCAAATTAAGGGCTAAACAAAAATAAAGTATACAATATACTGTTTTCAGTATCAACATGCTAACACATTAGTAATATAACGCCTTTACAAAACAGACGACTTGGCAGCATGGGCTTAGATTCCTTTGCCTTTCCCGTATAATGGACAATTATTTAAAAAAAAGACTGACACTCATTGTCATGCGATTCATGCGATTGCGCGTTTTAATTTTTTTCGCGTGGCCCTTGTTATTTTAAAGCATAAACAGTGATAAGTTTAGTGTATAGAAGATGGAAAGTGATCACGAATCACCTTCTCCTCCTGCAACGCCAAAAAAGAAAGCCAAACTATCGAAGGTAAAACAAAAATATAAGCACGAATGGGAATGTCAATAGGACTGGTTAACGAGTGATCCTTTATGCGAATTTAATGCTAAATGCACAATATGTGCTTTAACATTTACTATTTCTCACGCAGGTGTCGGGCAGGTAAGGTTTGTTTTTTGTTTGGTACGTTTGTTTGCGCCTTTGCTTGAAGCAAGTAGCTAGCTTGGTCTTGTCTCTTTTCTGATATGCATAAATTAATTTGATATCCTAGGTACCTAAGTTGCATAAAATATATATAAATATTTTGTTTCTGTTTTTTTAGGTTAAACAGCACTTGACCAGAAAAAAACACCGAGCAAAAACGTATATGAGAAAATCTAGTGGATTGTTACAAAAGTTTTTTCCTAAAACTTCTGCTTCTACAGTTGACAGCGGCCGAGTTAGCGACGACGTACCATACTGTCAAGCATAGTTTAGCGTACAATAGCCAGGACTGTAGTATCAAATTAAATAACATTATCTATCTTGATTCCAAAACAGCCACCAACATACGATTGGCTAGGGCAAAAATGGAGGCATTAGTGACTGATGTTCTTGGCCCACACTCATTGCAGTCTGTTATTGACGAGTTAAATAAAGACAATGTATTTATTGTCTACAAACTGATGCCTCAAATAAAAAAAATATTAAACTGTTACCTCTGGTAGTTCAATATTTGACCCCTAAAAATGGGATACAACAAAAATTAATTGATTTTTATGAAAACCCAGATGAATCAGCCAATGGGACGTTTTCAGCAATTAAAAACTCCTTAGTCTTATCAACTTTCTTTTAGTCAATTAGCTGGTCTTAGTGCTGACAATACAAATGCAAATTTTGGACATGTTAGAGGTTGTGCCAGACTTATTAAAAGGAAATTGTCATGCACATATTGTACACAATTCAGTAAAACATGCTATGAATAGTTTAAATTACGTCATTGAGAACATTGTTATAAAAATGTATAGCCATTTCTCTGTTTCTGCATGCAGAAGAGAAGAATTAAAAAGATTTGTAGCGCTTGCTGAAGGAGTTTCATGAAATAAAACGACACATAGGGACTCGTTGGCTGTCTTTTCTACCAGCAATCGACACAATTTTACTTAATTGGACACCAATTTGTAATTACTTTGTTAGTTTGGATGTTGACTGTCCAATAGTTATTCAAAATTTATTAATGCTGGATAATAATGTACAATATAAAGTTGTTCATAGTTACCTTCTTTATGCGAGTCATATATTAAATGTTTTCAATAAAACCATAAAAAAATTAGAAGTCAATAATATAACTACGAGTATATTAGATGTTTATAACTTTATATAATAACAATACTGAATCGACATTTGCGTCAAAATGGGTTAAATCAAAACTTAAACATGGCAACAAATCCATTCAGAGCGGAAATGGCGGGAGGGCTATGCCAAATGTCAGTAATGTCACAGTGACAGGCAGCAATAAAAACATAACCTGCTATAAATGCAAATCTCCGGGGCATTATCGTAATCATTGTCCATTGTTAGAAAAAACAATTAAAAACAAAACGTCAAACGCTTTTAGTGCTGTTTTCTTTAGTACTAAATATAGTAAAGACGAGTGGTACGTGGATTCGGGAGCTAGTGCCCACATGACTGCTATCGCAGATTGGTTAGAAGATGTTTCAAGTCCGCAAACATGCCCAGAAATCATGATTGCAAATAATGATAAATTGCAAGTATCATGTGAAGGAAACGTAAAAATTTCTACGCGGCAAGAATATGATATAATAGTCGAGAATGTTTTGTATATTCCAAACCTAACAACAAACTTGTTATCAGTGAGTCAGTTGATCAAGAATAACAATAGTGTTTCATTCTCTGACGATCAATGCATGATATACAATTCATAAAAGGAATTGGTAGCCGTTGCTAACCTAGTTGATAACCTAGTATATAAATTGGATTTATGTTCTACATCACTAAAACCTAAATGTTTACTTGCCAGAGACAGTGCTTTGTTATGGCACAGGACCAACCTCCTGTGCCATAACAAAGCACTGTCACATAAATACGAATGACCTAAACAAAATGAAAAATGGCGCTGTGGAAGGTGTTAGCTATGCAGATAGTCATGAAGTGACAAAATCCAATTGTGTGGTTTGCTGTGAGGGCAAACAGTCGCGACTGCCACAGGCACGAGAGCTACAAAAGTGCTGGAAATAGTACATTCTGATGTATGCGGGCCATTGGAAAACAAATCTATTGGATTATCAAGGTACTTTCTTCTTTTCGTAGATGACTACACTCGCATGGCATTTGTCTACTTTATGAAAGAAAAGAATGAGGTGTTTAAGTACTTCCGAGAGTTTAAAGCTATGGTGGAGAAACAGATAAATGCGAATGTTAAAATCCTACGAACAGACAATGCTGGGGAATATCGTTCGAAAGAAATGGAGGATTTTTTTGAAATCATTTGGCATTATACACCAGAAATCAAATTCCTATACGCCTTATTGAACAAAATGTATATGTAACAAAATAATTAAGTTGTGTTGGTTAACCTGTCTTAGCCTATTATATTGGTACTACTGATATAAAGAAAAAAAAATAAAGTTAGTTGCTCTGAGGAAATCAACGTGTTTTAATAGGTTATGGGCCTTTTTCAAAAAATTAATTAATATTTCAAGTATTATTGGTGATACAATTTGAAATAGTTGTTTTCCAAGTGAATATGGCTGTGAACTATATATAAAGTATTCCAAAATTAAAAGGAAGCGAAAATTATGAAGAATGGAGTTTTGCGGCAGAAAATCTTTTGGTGTTGGACGGTATAACGCATTATATCAAGCCGGTCCCGAACAAGGAGATAAAGCCAGAAGAAGACGCAAAAACTAAAGCAAAGATAATTCTGACAATAGATCCTGGATTATACCATACCATATTAAGGAAACAACCAGTTCTCAAGAATTGTGGTCGAAGTTAAAAAATATGTTCGATGATTCCGGGTATTCAAGAAAAATAAGCCTGTTACGCCATTTGATCTCAATACGGCAAGAAAATTGCGATTCCATGACATCATACGTCACAGAAATGGTGAATACAGCGCAAAGATTAAAAGGTACTGGTTTTGCTATCACGGACGAATGGATAGGATCGTTATTATTGGCAGGTTTGCCAGAACAATTTTCACCTATGATTATGGCCATAGAGCACTCAGGTATCCAGATAACAACAGATGCAATAAAATCGAAGTTAATCGATATGGAAGTTGCACGATTTAATCATGAGTCGGACTCCCGTGGTGGCGCTGCATTCGCTGCAAAGAAATCGTATTTCCGAACGCATCAAAACAACAAAGATGGCGGAACGTCAACTAAGTTAACAGGCGAAAAGAAAATTAATTGCTACAAATGTAAGAAAAATAGTCACTATCGAAGTCAATGCCCATTTTTAAAGATAACCAAGGAGACCAATGCCTTCAGTGTGGTTTTTCTCAATGGAAAATACAATAAAAACGATTGGTACGTTGACTCCGGCGCCAGCGCACACATGACGGCAAACAATGATTGGATAATAAATGCAAACTTTTCGCAGAATTTACGTAAAATAACAGTTGCGAATGACACAAAAGAGCCAGTAGTTTGTTCTGGAGAGGTAGAAATAACTACGACGTATAACTACACTGTCACAATTAAAGAAGTGCTATGCGTGCCAAGTTTAACAACTAACTTGTTATCAGTGAGTGAATTGATTAGTAACGGGAATAAAGTTCATTTTGATGACAGTCATTGTTACATTCACAACAAAAACAATGCACTGGTGGCAACTGCAGAACTGACTAACGGAGTTTGCAAGCTTAAATTGAAACAAGCAGATTGTATGTTAGCAGCACCAGCAGTGAGTGCAGAGTTGTGGCACAGGCGATTAGCACATATTAATAGCTGTGATATGAACAAAATGAAGAATGGTGTAGTTGATGGTTTATCGTACCCGGCCACAAGTGATATGAAGAAGGATAAATGTGTAATCTGTTGTGAAGGTAAACAGATGAGGTTACCATTTTCTCATACAGGCCAGAGAAGTACTGAAACACTACAGATAATACATATGGATGTATGTGGTGCTATGGAGACTAAATCCATTGCTGGTTCACAATATTTTCTTTTGTTCATTGATGACTATAGTCGTATGACATTCATATACTTTTTGAAACACAAAAATGAAGTTTTTACAAGATTCAAAGAATTCGAGGCTATGGTGGAAATAACACAAAACAAAATAAGAAAATTAAAATAATTCGCTCGGACAATGGTGGAGAATTTTGTAGTACTGAAATAAATAATTATTTAATGCAGCAAGGAATTATTTATCAGAAAACAGTAGCATACACATCAGAGCAAAATGGTGTCTGTGAGCGAGCAAACAGAACTATAGTAGAAAAAGCAAGATGCTTACTTTTTGATTCGAAACTTGAAAAAAAGTTTTGGGCTGAAGCAGCAAATACAGCTGTTTATATTAAAAATAGATGTACAACTTCGAGTTTAGAAAATATGACCCCGTATGAAGTTTGGTATGGTAAAAAGCCTGACTTAAGTAATGTTTGTTTGTTTGGATGTACAGTAATGGTACATGTCCCAAAAATACAGAGATTAAAATGGGTTGGAAAAGCGGAACAAGATATACTAGTTGGTTTTTCAGAAAATGTTAAAGGATATCGTGTTTATGGTCCAAGAAAAAACACTATATCTGTGAAGAGAGATGTGATTGTTATGGAAAAACAATCATACACTAAAAATCTGGAAGATAATAACACAATCTGGTTACAGGAAATAAAAGACACGGATAGTATATGTAAATAAAATCAAGAAAGAGTACTTGAGAGCAGAGATTCAGTGGGGGATGATCCAGTGAATGAATCTCTGAACAGTTCAAGTTCTAGTGCATCGGTTTATACATACACAGATTGTGAAGAAAGTGAGGATACCCTAACTGATTCAAAGGTAGAGAGTGACATTTCTGTAAACGAAAGTTCTGTAAAGTCTGCAAACGATGTGACCTTCGAAATTGGTTTAAGGGCAAGAAAAAAAGCTTTCCGGTTTGCGATTCCTATGGTATGGCGCGAGCAAAAGAACCATAGTGATGATTGTTACTTTTGTTCGTGTAATGTGAAAGGGTACAATTCAAAACGGAAGCAGTCAATTTCATACCCCAATCTGCAATCAGCTATTCGTCCGATCTCTCATGGGACCGAAATACCAGTGCCCAAGGTCCCTCGTACCTTGGAAGAGGTTCCAAGTTCTGACGAAGATGGTGCTGTACATACAAACGATGACCAGTCAACTTTTAATTTTTTTTGAGTATTGTTGATTTATTAGCCAAATACGATCCTATTTTACAAGAGTTTCTAAGCAAACCTAAGGGCCAGATTAAATACTTAAGTCCAAAAATACAAAATGAGCTCATTGTTGTTCTGGTTCAAAAAGTGGAAAATGATCTGGTAAATGAAATAGTCACCGCACCGTTTTATTCCATTTTGTTTGATACTACTCAAGATATTTCCAAAACAGATCAATTGTGTGAACTTTACCGTTACTGTGTAATCGAGAAAGATGAAAATGGAACTCCAAAGGCGCTCGTAATTAAAGAGTCATTTTTAGGATTTCATGAGGTTAAGGATCAAACTGCCTTAGCAATGTCCAAGCAAATAATAAAATCCATAAATGACAAAAGTATTTTTCTGAATAAGTGCCATGGACAAGGGTACGATGGAGCTAATACCATGAAAGGTACTTTTGGCATAGTTCAAAAACTCATAAGAGATATAGAGCCAAATGCAGTGTATGTCAATTGTGCTGCTCATAATTTAAACTTGGTAGTAAATGATGCAGTAAAAGAGGTCATAGAAATACAAACATTATTCGAAACTGTGCAACAAATTTATAATTTTTTTGGCCATAGTATTAGACGATGGAATATATTATCTAGTTTTATATCTGACAACAAAAAAGGAGAAACCGTTGTATCATCAAATTCAGTAACATTAAAAACAATGAATCCAACTAGATGGGCAGGACGCTTTGATGCCATGTTTGCTTTAAAGGTTCGATTTTTTGATGTTCAAAAAGCGCTAACAAAAACCATTTTATCAAATTCCAAATCAGATGAGAGAAATGAAGCTATCTTGCTAAAGAAGAAGGTAGAGAACTACAATTTTATTATGTTGCTGGTTTCCATTGCAAAGTCTTACAAACCATAGACGCGGCTTCTAAAGCACTTCAATCTAAAGCCATCGATCTTTCAAATGCTTCAAAGCGTTTGCAAGTCTGTCTAGAAGAACTTAAAAAGTATCGACATGAACTTGAAGATTTAAAAACGGAAGCAAATAGTATTGCAGTTAAATGGTCTATAAACCCTGAATTTCCTAAATCTCGTCAGAGAAAAGTGGAACGTCATTTTGATGAAATTTGTGAGGATGAACGTCTCCAAGATCTTGAAAGCTTGTTTAAAGTGAACGTATTCTATCGTGTATTAGACATCATCATTAATCAACTTAGATCGCGTTTCCTTGGAATGAATGAAATTGTTTCCAATTTTAGTGTCTTGCAGCCTGCCACTTTGCAAAACTTGAATGATACTGATTTATTGGAAAAGGCTTTAGCATTTGTCCAAATATATAAAAAAGATATATCTGTGTCGTTTTCCAAAGAAATTTTCAGTTTTCGATCCTCTTTTAAACACGAAATAGAAAGGTCATCTTCTATAAGAGAACTTGCTGACTTATTAATAATAAAGAATTATTTTATATCTTCAAGCTTTCCTGAAGTGTGCACTGAATTTCTGTTATTTCTCACCATTCCTGTAACTACGGCTAGTGCCGAGCGATCATTTTCAAAACTGAAATTGATAAAAACTTATTTAAGAAATTCTATGGGACAAGAAAGGTTAAGCAATTTGGCTATTCTATCCATCGCAAATTCTATGGCCCGAAATTTGAACTTTGATGATGTCATTAACGCTTTTGCTGAACAGAAAATCCGAAGAAAGGAATTTTAGTAATTAAAATTGTGTACTTAAAATAAAATTCTGATTTCAGTTCAATATGTACTTTAAGTTAGGTACCTTTAATTAAAAGTGAAGTGAAGTGTGACCAGGCTGTGGCAAACTTACGAACTCGGATGCGTATAAAGAAATGGAGGTGGCCCATATTTTTATATGTTACTGGAAAAAATCCAAACTTTCCCGGGTTGGGAGTACCTTTAAATACATAACTGCTAAGGAGTTGTCTAAGGGTAGCCCCAGCTTACCGTCAAATACTGAAGTATTTAAAGAATTTTTAGTGGAAGGCAAGAGAAGAAGGCTTAACAAGTGTGAACTTATGAAATACCAAAATGATTATGTTTTGGACAGACTACAAAGCTTTTCGATGGACAACTTGGTGCTAAAATATAATGAAAGATCTTGTGATACATTTTTAAGAAAAGTGATATTGTCTGACGATGACATCAACAATGTCGAACAAGAAACAAAGGAGCAACATAAAAGCAGGATTTGGTACGAATTAAGGTATGACAGAGTGACCGCTTCAAGAGCTTATGAGTTCAGTAGATGTAAAACCAGTGATGGCACTCTGATGGCAGTAATAATGGGTGGAAAAATTCCCGACACGCCAGCCATGAAACGTGGTAGAATATTGGAGGACGATGTGAGGAAAACTGTTACTGCCAAAATGGGAAAAAAAATTACATTATGTGGTTTAATGCTATCTAAGAAGTATCCTATGTTAGCAGGCTCATCTGATGGGATATGTGAAGATAGTGTTATTGAAATAAGTGTTATTGAAATTAAGTGTCCTTTGAGTGAGAAAACAGTGAAAAATTATGTTTATAATGGGAAACCAACCAAGAAGTTTTATGTGCAAATGCAACTTCAAATGTTACTGACAGGTCTTAAAAAAAGCTAGTTCTGTGTAGCTGATTGCAACTATGGTGTTAATAAGAAAGTAGATATAATGAACATTATGTATGATAAAAAATATGTATTAGACTTTCTTAAGGTTATAGTTCCTTTGTGGAAAGATAATGTATATCCAGTGTTGTATAAAAGTGTAAATAAATAAAAAGCAAATTTTTTTATTTAAAGATTTTGTTTTAATTTTTTAGGAACAGCCTCATCTTTGTTCACATCATTATTATACTCACTGCAATACAAAATATATTATATTATTCACCTACATTTGCTCATATCCATTTTGTCTGAATTAGTCATGTTATACATCTGTTGCGTTGAGCTATTACAAGTAATACCTGGTAAGTAGTACCTACATTTTATAGCCATAATAATTATAAGAAAAGCTAGAACATATTTGACATTGTATTTCACACAACTGAGATTAACAAACATTACACATAACATAATATAGGTAAGTAAATATGTGCATGTTTAGAAAATAAAGATATTTAAAGACTAGATCATACTTATGTATTTTTAATTAAAGAATCTTGCAAGTTAATCAATCCGCAGGCAATGGTAATAACATCATCCAGTACTTTTACCAGATCAAGATTCACACATGCATGTGGCTTTAGCATACTGAATTCACGTAAACGTCGAATCACTCTCGACATGTATTCTAAGGCTTGCGATTTGTTTTGTTTCTCTCGCCTCATGTTTTGATAGCTTTGTACCAGTTGCACCACTTGGAGGTCGTACTAAGTGCACTCCCTGTTTTCTTAGATACTGTTCTACTTGTTTGAACCCCCTGTCAGCCATCACACACATACCTGGTTGTAAACACTTAATAAAATCACATGATTCAACCAAACGTGTGTCAGTAACTCTTCCTCCATATCCTGGAGAAATATAGTTCACTAATCCATTTAGAGTGCATGAGACAAGATACTTAATGGTGTTAGCGTTTTTATATTCTGACCAGGAGAGGGACTGGTTCAATGCTTTCGAAGACTTTTGCACTTCAATTTCTAAGCAATCTATAATACAGCTGGCATTATAATATTTATGCCTAAAAGCCATAGGTAAATTTTTTCTTATAGCATCCTTATCTAATGCAACAATAAAAGGTCTCATCACACTAGCTATCTGCGGTATACTTTTCAGAAATATGCTGGCATATGTCGGAGACATAGAAAAATCATCTGAAAGCTCTCTGAAACTTTTATTTAATTTAATTTTTTGTAAACACATTAGTATGTATGTATGTAGGTTTATGGTAATATAACTTTTTTCAATTAAATTTATTAAATAGTAACAACTTTTAGGAACTCCAATGTAAGACTGTGGATTATTTACAATTTTTTGGACTGTATATCCTAAAATTCTCAATGCCTCTTGTTTCTTATCATCTTCAACTAGTTCGCTGCAGTCTGAAGAAGATTTTATTTTCAAAGATGTCACAGATGGTGATTCACTAAGTACAACAGATGGTGTGTATGAAATATCACTATCAGAATCTGCCTGTATTTCAATTAATTTTTTGATACATTTCTGTAAGGAGGATGTTGATGGTCTGTCAGTTTTGGTTTTTCTAATTTTAAATAGTGAAGTGAAAGCAGACTGACAAAAAGGTTTGGATGGTGATTACAACTGAATTAACTATTGTTTGTACAGATTGTTTGCAGCACTGGGGCATGACCAAGACTGTGATTTCCAAAAGCCACATTCACCAAAAAAGTCTAAAAAGACACCAAAACATGAAGACCCACAAGACAAATTGTACGAAGCACTGATAGCATATCTTAAACAGTCTAAGGACGCGAATAATACAATTTTATCTGAAAATCCCGACATGCTGTTCTTAGTTTCGTTAGCTAAAGATTTTTCTGACATCAAAGAGGAATTCAAGCTAGAGGCTAAAGCCGATATGATAAATTTAATACGTAAATATAAAAATATGGGACAGTCGTCGAGAACATTACATGAAAATAGATGCCAAGGTCCATTTCAATATGAACATCATCAGTATGGATACCAGTCTGGATATCAGTCTGAATTTCAGCCTTAATATCCAGGTAATCAATCAACGCCAAGAAGCGAATCTGTCAGTTCACTCCAAAATTTGGATACCAATGAATCGGTCACAAATGACTCCGATATTATATTTAACATGTATGATGATATTGAATAAATCTTTTTCTCTTATTCTTAATCTAAGTACAATTATAACATTTTACGATTTAAAATTGATTTAAATCTGTAACAGGTCAATAAATAAATACATAATAAATAAATAAATACTAGTTGTTTTCTTACCTCAATGTGATGAGCAAACGTTCTTCTGCCGATATACATGATCTCATTCCTGTATTTTGACGAGTTAACTCTGATTTTAGAATCAAAAGAAGTTCTTAGAATGACGAATACGACATTCGATAACATTTATAAAGTTTCTTCCATTCTCTATGGGAGAGGTGTCCTCGTTGTCACATGTACTAGTTGTCACAAAATTAATATCTGTCAAATTACAAGGATTAATAAAACGCACTTACTAAGGTTTTGGAACGCATCCCAGTGCTACCAACGTAAGAAAGTGCCATGGCCGCCAGTCATTAGTTGTGGAGGTTATTGCAAAACCTCAAAAAAACGATTTGGTAAGTAAATTTTATAATCTTTTTGTATACTATGTCTTTCCGGTATTAAGTAGGATGTTGTCAAGGTTTTGAGGGATTATAAGACATAAAAAAGTCAGGTTTAACGTAGTAGTCAATAACTTTTTCATTGGTAAACATTTGGTGGTTACTTTTGAATATTTACTTATTCATGCCCTCGGTACAAGTTGTCTCAATGTTATCGGGTCTAGTTGTCACTGTGACAACTAACCCCAGCAGGTATTGATATTGTGTCATATAATTTGATGTAATGTAATTTAGCTATAACTTTTGTTATAGGTAGCAAATATGCCTAGAAACCGGAAAAGGCTAACTGAACGAGGCCAGACTTCTGGCGATGTCATGATGCAAGCCGTTAATGCTATCGGGCCTAATAACTCTATCAGAAGTGTTGCCAAAGATTATAATATAAATTACAGAACACTCGCTCGATATTATAAAAAATATAAGAATAATGAGAGTGCCCCACTATCCGTCGGGTATGTAAGGGTAAGACAGGTTTTCAATGACGACCAAGAAAATAGCTTGTCGAAATATTTACAAAGAGCTGCAGACATATATTTTGGTTTGACTCCACTGGAAGTACGCAAATTGGCATTTCAGTATGCATGTGCTCTAGACCGCAAATTTCATGACACTTGGTCAAACAATAATATGGCTGGCGAAGAATGGTTGAAAGGCTTTATGCGTCGACATCATGAATTGAGCATTCGAAAACCAGAAGCTACTAGCCTTGCACGAGCAACTACATAGTTTCAATTCTCATAACGTGACTCTGTTTTTCGATAATTTGGCAAAAGTTTTAGACAAATACAAGTTCGAAGGCCAAGACATATGTAATGTGGACGAAACCGGTGTTACAACGGTGCAGAAGCCGCAGAGAATTGTTGCACGAAGAGGCATGAAGCAAATCGGTGCTCTGACTTCTGCTGAACGAGGGACACTTGTGACATTAGCTGTTGCAGTATCGGCTACAGGAAATAGCATTCCTCCGTTTTTTGTCTTCCTTCGAAAAAATTACAAAGACCATTTTGTCAACAACGGACCAACAGGATCAACGGGCAGTGCCAATCCATGTGGTTGGATGAATGAAGACTGTTTTTATAATTTCATTCAACATTTTGTACCCCATACTCGCTGCAGCTCTGAACATCCATTGTTACTGTTGTTAGACAATCACGATTCGCATCTCTCAATCAAAACTTTAGACTTTTGCAAGGAAAATGGAGTTGTGGTATTGTCCTTTCCTCCTCATTGCTCACACAAGCTACAACCGCTAGATCGCAGCGCATATGGACCCTTGAAGAGATACGTAAATACGGCGTGTGATGACTGGATGCGAAATCATCCGGGCAAAACCATGACAATCTATGACATCCCTGCAATCGTCAAAGTAAGTTTGCCATCAGCCATTACACCTCAAAATATTATGTCTGGTTTTGCTGTGAGTGGAATATGGCCGTTTAATCGAAACATTTTCACTGATGTCGATTTCGCGCCATCTTATGTAACAGACAGGCCCGCAAATCAACAAGAAAATCATCCGCCTGATCAAAATGTAGTCAGTGATGCCCCAATCATGGAAAATATCTTAGAAAGATGCAGAACTCCATCACCAACTGCTGGACCCAGTGCATCGATAATTCCAGCTCAAAATGTACCAACGCCTGAATTAATAAGGCCATTCCAGAAGGCCCCTAAGGCTAATTACTAAGTCCATATAATTAAGAAAAAGTTTTAGTTGATTCATGTTTTTGACAATAATATTAAATATTGTTTCCTATAATTATAAAGAGTTGATTTAAAAATGTGAGACTGATTACTAAGAACTTTTAGTTGATTAATAAGTATAATTAATATAAAAGGGGAGAATTTTTGTTTTAAAATTAAAAACAGGGTTTATAAGTTCTTGTGTTAAATATTCTTTAAGATAAATAAAGATTATTAAATGATAAATTAGTTTAATTTTTATGTTCGTAACAATATTTATGTGGAAAAGTCTCTTCCATGGATCTGCGCTCACTTCCATGGAGGGCAACTTTTTTTCAACCCTTATAATTACGAATTTAAAATATTGCGAGCTCGGCGTACTTTTCCCATGATCGCAGACACCAAATCTATTAAAATGCATCATCAATTAAGGTAGGTATGGCATTTAACGCCCAGTGTGTAATAACGCCCGATTGCTAAAAATGGAAGATAATGTCACGCGTGTTTCGTTACACTTTACGCACACATAGAATAACAAATAGGAACGCGCCAATGCGGCGCGGCGTTGATCACGCCACGAATATTGTCAGTTGCGAACCATACATACCGCAAGGACGTCGACAGTGCACCCTGTTATTATAAAATATACTCTGACAAATTGGTAAGTTTTAGTTCATTTTTCTACCTACCTATGTCTAATTTTGTGATTAGCTTTTATTTTAGATACCTTTATACCATATTACATTGAATGTTTGATTGATTTGTTAGTAATTATGTGTGGAAATATGAGAATAATAGAAGGTACTAGTCGCATAATAACGCCAAGTAAAGTGAGGTTTGGGCGTTAATAGACTGAATGGGCACTATTATCCATATTGTGGGCGTATTTATACAAGGCAAAAATTTATTTGTATCATAACAATCTGTTTTTTACAGATCGGGGAAATGACTCCAACTAATTCCACACGTAAGAAAAGAGGGGAGTCGTGGTCTGAAGAAACTATAAAAACTGCCATTAATGCTGTGCAAAGAGGCCATTTGACTCAGCGATCAGCAGCAGCAAGGTATAATATTCCGCGTAGAACTTTGAGAGATCACTTAAAAACAGGTGAAGAAATGAAACGATTGGGGAGAAAGCCTGTTTTAACGAAGAATCAAGAAAAAGATTTAGTTTCGCGGATAAAACGATTTGCAAGCATTGGGATTCCACTAACACCTAAATTCATTAGAAAACAAACTTTATTATTTTGCGAGAGATACGACATCAAAAATAATTTCAATAGTTCCAAAAGAGTTGCTGGTGAAGATTGGTTGAGATACTTTTTAAAAAGAAATCCATCTATTAGTAAACGAAAGCCGCAAATGATGAATCCAGCTCGTGCACAAAAATTGAATAAACCTATTGTTCAACAACATTTTCAGAGTATCCGCAAATTATATGATGAGTTAGATATACTGCGAAATCCAGAAAGGTTATATAATATTGACGAGAAAGGATGTCGAATAACTGTGCATAAACAGCATACAGTTTTGGCAGCAAAAGGGAGCAAAAGGGTTCATCTCATTGCTCCGGAACAAGCAGAGAATGTGACTATTGCAATGTGTGTCAATGCTATAGGTACGACGATTCCAGCTATGATTATTTTTAAAGGCCAAAAACAAAGACCAGATCTAACAGAAAATCTACCAGCTGGAACATTAGTTAGAATGGCACCGAAGGGAAGTATGACTTCAGACTTATTTGTGGAATTTATTCAGCACCTGGCAAAACATAAAGTAGCTGATAAATGTTTATAATGAAGCTCCTATAATCCCCCATTAATTTTAGTTCCCCGCGTTTCCGCTCCTTCATACGTCAAAGTATAATCTGTGGTGACAGTGCTTCGCATCATGATCATTCTAGTATTTGACATATAGAAAGAAAATTGTCTCTGCTTGTATAAAAGCACATTTTATTTCTTATTGTAAAAAAATATTATTTGAAGCAGTAGCTTTTAATGTTGTTTCTCTTTACAGGTTAGTAAATAGTTAATAAGTGTAGAAGTAAGATGGGTTTGTAAATAATTTGTAATAGTTAATATAAAAAAAAAAAAATTCTCTTTACAGAGCAACAATTAAACTGCTTGTTTCAATAAACAACATATTACATGTTTTTAATGCAATAATTCCTATTATTTATTTTAGATGTGAATCAAAAAGATAACACTAGTTCTTCTGACACCAAAGCATGCAATTCTCCTACTAAATATGAAACTATTGCAACACCAATAAATGATCAAAACTTCGGGGAGTCCATAAAAAGTATTATAAGTAGCCAGGATAATGTAAACACAATATTTGACCAGAACATAGACTTGGTTAATATTGAAAACATTGACATTCACAATCTACAAGTTGTAGAAAAAGTTGGTAATGACTTCTTTGATCTGCAACATAATATACCACCCGAATTTGCTACAGTGACCATCGAGTATCCTCAGCCTTCTGCATTGAATGTAGCCAATATCTCGGTAGAAAGTGAGAACGTTGTACAAGAACTAGGAAATATTCACATCGAAGCTTTCCCTACGAATACTCAAGACCCAGTTTCGGATATAGTAATTAACACAGATACAGATATAACAGATGAAAATAAAACAACCCAAACCAATATACAGCAATCCAGTGTCTCTGCTACTCCATCATGTTCTTCAAAAGTGGTCATACTCAGCAGTGTTCCTTATCACGGTGATTTGCTAAGTCATAAAAAACGACAGAACAAGGCGTCAAAAGATACAAATAAATATAAGCGCAATATAAATAAAGAATTACGGATGAAAGGTGAAAGTTATTTAGGATACAGAAGAGACAGAAAAGCAAAGATTAATGAAACATTTAAAGTGAAACAAGACGTATTTAAGCCTGCAAGATCCATGAAACCACCGTGCACGTCTGCGTTTTGCAAGAAATCCAAACTCAGGTCATGTGACAACATAAACGAGCAACAGCGAAAATATTTGTTTGAAATTTTTTGGAAGAACATGAACTGGGAGCAGCGAAGATCATTTATAACTTCTCACGTTAACAAAGTACCAATGAAAGATACAAAAAATCCAGAATCATCCAAAAGAACTGATAGTCGTACTTACGTTTTGACGATTGATAATGTACGTCACCAAGTCTGCAAAAAAATGTTCTTGGCCACTCTTGGAATTAAAGATTGGTTTATAAGATATTGGCTGACAAAAAACGATTGTGCTATGCCTCCCGATGTATCTACTTCAACCACTAATCGCAGAAATCCAGGGAAAATTGAAGACCACAAACATGTTGAAAAGTTTTTATTTGATCTTCCAAAGATGCCGTCATATTACTGTCGTGTTAAAACATCACGAGAATATTTAGAGCCACTTTTCTCGAATATTACACAGCTCTATCACGCATATAAAGATAATTGTGAATTAGAGGGTAGAGAATGCCTTGGCCGTAAATTATTTGACAAAGTATTTTTGAAACTCAATCTTAGCCTATTCCACCCAAAGAAAGATCAATGCGACGTTTGCTGCAGTCATAAAACTGGAAACATTACTGATGAAGAATACGCTCAACATGTTGTGAAGAAAGATCGAGCCAGGAAAGAGAAAGATACTGACAAAGGAATTGCACAGTCCGGAGCTTGTCACGTGTTCACACAGGATGTTGA
>JACJUM010003741.1:0-15960 GCA_020976665.1 Heortia vitessoides
TAGTGAAAGTATGTAAAAGTTTTTTGGGCAATACTCTTAATATACACAGTGACACATTAACAGAATGGATAAAGAAGTTACAGGATAATAACAAGGAAAACGAGGACTTAGATCTAAACATGAGAAACGTTAATTGAAAGTAGTCACTCCGCAACCGACGGTCCAATTTGTTTATAAAGCAGATAAAGTCAAAGAATGGCTGAACTTACTTAATAAAGTACCGAGCCATTATTGTCGATCTAGCAGTAATAGAGTTTATGTTGAAGATACCTTTGAGTCCAAGTCTCACATGTATCAAGTTTATACAGATTGGAGCAAAGATAACGGAAGAGCAAGTGCGGGCCGTAAACTTTTTAATAATGTGTTAGAAGAGGAAAAAATATCTATTTACAAACCAAGAAAAGACCAGTGCCATATATGTACAGCTAAAAAAGAAGGTAACATATCAGAAGAAGAGTATCTGTTGCACATATCGAAGAAAGAGGAAGCGTATAAAGCTCACACTGACGCTACTGCTATGAGTTCCTCTGAAGTATTGGTTCTAACTATTGATGTTCAATCTGTTCTTCTTTGCCCAAAGATATTGGCAACTACACACCCAGGCAGAGTGACCTGACAATGACCTGGATAATGCCATTGCTCGGATTAATGCTGATTTGACCAACATCACAAACTGGTCACAAAAGTTTGGTGTCTCTATATAATAATGGATTCTGTGTTTTTTGGCTTGACTCGAGATGAATTCATTCACTTTGCCCAAGTACGAAAGTGTTCGCTTTACCCCGGGTACCGGCAAAGCGAATACTTTCGTACTTTTTAAAATTTTAATTGTAGTTGATTATTGTTTAAATATTAATAGTTACTGATGTTGATATTTGTAAGAGCTATAAATAAAGACTGATTTGTGATAATTATTTTGTTTTTGAATTTCAAACCTTTTCTGCTATAACCTTAAATACCTCAAGGTATCCACATTTCCCGGCCTTACCCTAAATAATATTTATAGTAAAATGACTAGTCGAAGAACGTTACGTGACGAGGAGATAGAGCAATATTTGTTGGAAAATGAAGTGGATTCGCTACGGGACAGTGATAGCGAATTGGAAAACCAACTTTTTGAAGATGATGTGCAAAGCGACACAGAAGACGAATTAGTCGATGAAATTGTCGAACCTTCAGATTGACCTTCTGATGTATCCGAGTCAAATCAATCGGCGGCGTCGAATACAAATGTAATCCTCTATGAACGCACGTATAGTTACCCCGTCTCAGCGCACGCTACGAGGTAAAGTACTGTTGGGCTACAAGCAAGGGACAAAGTCGCGGCCGGACATCAGCTATCAATATAGTTCGAACAGCTAGGGGACCAACTCGAATGTGCAAGAACCTGTACGATCCCGTCCTATGTTTTAATTTGTTTATGACTGATGAGATGGTACTGGAAATAGTGCGTTTGACAAATGCGGAGATACATCTGAAACGCAACGAAAAGGATGGAAGAGAAAGGGAACGTACAGAAAAAGCCTCTAAGATTTCTGCAACTTTTAGAGACACGAATGAAACTGAAATTCGTGCTTTTATTGGTGTTTTGACATTATCTGCTGCAATGAAGGACGACCACCTTTCAACAGATGAGCTCTTCGACAGTTCCTTTTCAGGGACGCGATATGTAGCAGTCATGAGTCGGGAAAGGTTTGACTTTCTCGTGCGATGCTTGCGAATGGATGACAAGTCCTTACGTCCATTCCTTAGAACAGAAGACCCATTTATTCCTGTAAGAAAGGTTTGGAGTCTATTAATAAATCAGTGCCTAATAATTATATTCCCGGACCTCACCTTACCATTGACGAGCACCTACTTGGATTCAGAGGAAGATGCCCATTTAGTATGTATATCCCAAACAAGCCCAATAAATATGGCATAAAAATTCCTATGATGTGTGACAGTGGCACAAAATATATGATAAACGCAATGCCTTACATAGGAAAAGCGACAAACACGGTACATGTAAAGGAGTTGCCAAAACCTGTACATGGGACCAATCAAAATATAACTTGCGATAATTGGTTTATATCAGTTCCTTTGGCAAAAACACTTCTTCAGGATCCCTATAAGATGACGCTAGTAGGTACTATTCGTTCGAACAAAAGGGAGATTCCAGAGCAAATGAAAAACACTCGTTCACGAGCTGTCGGCACTTCGATGTTTTGCTACGATGGCCCTTTAACACTTGTTTCTTACAAACCAAAGCCTTCAAAAATGGTATATTTGCTATCTTCTTGTGACGAAAATGGCAGCATAAACCAAGCAACGGGAAAACCAGAAATGATTGTATTACAACCAAACAAAAGGAGGTGTTGATACTTTTGATCAGATGTGTTCATCAATGACTTGCTCTAGGAAAACGAATAGGTAGATGGCCAATGGCAGTATTTTATGGCATACTAAACATAGCTTTTGTTAACTCATATGTCATCAATTGTCATAATGTACTCTCCAAAAATGAGAAACCACTAAATAGGAAAGAATTCATGAAGAAACTAAGCACACAGCTTACTTCAGATTGGATGGGAAAAAGGTTAGAAGCTCCGACATTGAAGCGATATTTGCGCCAAAATATTAAAGAACTGCTACCTGAAAATACAGAGAATAGTAATGAAGAAAGAGAAGAAGAAGAACCTTAAGTAAAAAAGAAAAGATAGGGGAGAGTGGGGAAATTACGGACGGCGGGTAATGGCGGACGCACAGGTTTAACTATGTTAGAAAAGGACAGGAGATATTTTGAATGACGCAATCATAAGTCGACCGCGAACCCAGTGCCAAACGAAAAGTGTTAAAGTGAGGACGCGCTCGCGCTTCAAGGTAAAGGGGCTATTACACTACACGGTATTCAGGGACCCTAACCCTAACTATGGGTGGTGTAATAAGAGTTAGAAAGTAAGGGTCTGATAACTAGGACGTCCGGACGGGTCTGGCAGCCTTGCTCCCTGACCGCCCTAACGATCGAGTAGTGTAATAATACTAAGGGCAGTTAGGGAACTCAGTCGTCGTGCGGCTAGCGTGGAGTGCGCACGTGCAGGCAGTGGTGACTGATTTGTGCTACTCCGGCCGCCATTTTGATTAGACGCCATGTGTACGAATAATAAAGAAAAAGAAGTTTTATTAAACATTACAGAGATGTATAAAGAAATGCCGTACCTTTGGAGAAAAGACCACAGTGATTATATGAATAAAAACGTTAGAGCCGAGAGATTCAGAGTTTTGCTGGAAATCTACAAGAACTACGATAAAGCAGGAACAATTAAAACTTTAAAGAAAAAAATAGAAAATATGCGCACAAATTATGCCAAAGAATGAGGGCTATCGCGTTTGAAATCGCCGCTAGAGGCGTTTGTGTAGCGTGAGGTCTTCGAAATGTCAAATGATACTGTTTATTTACGAGATTGCTACGCGCGCGGGTTTATTTTTCTTATTAAATTAATATTGCGTGTATTCAACAATACATTAGATTAATTATGGCAAATACAGATTACGGATCTATGAATATCAGTGCTTTAAAAGTGGAGTTAAGAAAAAGAGGTGCAAAATTAAACGGTCTAAAAGAACAGCTAATTCAGAGGTTGGTTTTTTTATATTTATAATCAATTTCTTGTCTAAAGTTGGTTTGTTTATCGAGTTTACAGCTGTTTTTTCTTTTTACAGACTTCAAGACTATGATAGAAATAATAATTTCGTTGGAAACATAGCAAATGAAATAAAAAATGACGATTTGGCGTATACTGTTGAGTGGCCTTCGGACAGTTCATACATAAGTGTAACATCGAAAAGTGCATCACCTGACTTAGATATTGTGAATATTTCTACTTACTTCTTAGAGGTTTACAAAGACAATGTGGGCATAACGGAGTGTGCTGCAGTTCATAGAAAAGGCTATAATATGATGATAAATGAATATTTGGTGGCTCTAGTGACATGTACACAAAATAATTTGTATTTTTATAGGGGACAAGTCCACTCTGAAAACATTAAGCATTATCATATTTTATGAGCATTGCCTTTGAATCAGATGGAAAATTGTTCAATCCATGTGTGAGCGTGCCGCTGGTATGGGACCAAAAGCAGTGTGTAAGCACATAGCTTGTGTATGTTATGCAATTTTGCGATTTAAAGAGCATTCTGAATGGCGTATAAAGAGAACACCCACAGAAAACAAACAGATATGGCATGAGCCGAAAAAAAAGAAAATGAACTTGTCTCCTAAGAAAGCTGAAAATCTTACATTTGAGATACAAAAATATAATGTCACCAAACCAAAAAGAAATAATATGTGTTATGATCCACGTCCTGATAATACTTGCAGCACTATACAATGGTATACTCATGTCAGGAACAATGTAATAAACTATTGTTCTTTAGAGAAAATACGCTTTGGTATAAGTGGTGTTTTTGAAGTTGCTTCCCTGCATGGAATATCTAATGACCATAATTACCTTTTTCTAATGACCATAATTATCCTGGACCAATATATCCTGAATGGAATTACTGTGAGTTATAATGCATCCCTTCCTCGATAAATAAGCTATCCAACAGTAAAAGATTTTTTCAAATCGGACCAACAGTTTCTGAGATCATCGCGTTCATACAAACTCTTCAGCTTTATTATTAGTATAGATATACATAACAGTTTGGTGGTAGTGAATCCCCCGAACCAAAGGTTGCAGATTCAATCCCCTCTCAGTATTAATATTTATATGCATGAACATGTTCGTTTTTGCTGTCTGGGTATTTCTATTTATATTAAGTATGGATTTACAAAAAAAAATTATAAGTATGTTTATCAAGGCTTGGCTTTATGTGAGATAGTTTCCTAAGACATATTATTATTCCATTTGATAAAGCTCCAGTGGTGAATATGTTTGTGATGTCCCAAAAATTATTAAGTATTTTTTTTTTATTTTTTTAGATTTCTCCGGAAGAAGCATATTTGATAGAACAGCAAACAAGGGAACAGTCACAAAATAAAATTTGGCATAATGAACGAAGTCTAAGGATAACTGGGTCTCATGTTTTTAATATATGCAAATTTACAGACAGAAGGGACAAAGTGAAATATGCTGAAGATATTTTATTTCCCAAACAATTTAAAAGCGAAGCTACAGAATGGGGAAAGTCTAGAGAACAGACAGCAATCGAAGCGTATGAGTCTATGTCACTTAATAAAGTACAAAGTTGTGGATTTTTTATTTCCACTAAATATCCACATATTGGAGCTTCACCTGATGGATTAATTGGAGACCTAACTGTATTAGAAGTGAAATGTCCTTTTTCAATAAAAAATGAGTTTATCAGTGCTGATAATTATAAGCATGTAGAAGTTATCAATGATGAATTTTGTTTAAAAGAAAACAGCCCTTATTATTTTCAAATCCAAACACAGTTACTTGTTACTGAAAGGAGGTATTGTGATTTCTTTATTTGGACAAATAAAGATGAAAAGAGGATCCATGTAAATAGAAATGATAAACTTATTTCAGAATTTATAATTCCAAAAGTTACGGATTTTTATCATAATTACATGATACCTGTGATAGCCAGGAAGTGTTACAACTTGAAATAGTATAAAAAAACTCTACTTACTCTTCTACTATGTTTTAAATGTCTATTTCATGTAAAGATTATTTATTACTTCCCTTTCATGTGTTGCCAAGTTTTTAGTTATTATTTTGATAGTTACACTGTTTTAGTTACATAATTTTATTTTAGTTGATAATAGGGATGTCTATGTACGGAAGGGATAAATAAAAAGATTAGATGATTGTTTTATTTTTTCTTTTATTTATGTACCTATAACAGTCCAACATCTTTTTTTACATAATATTCTTCCTGAAATTAGCCAGCATAAAGCATACAAATATGATCCTTCCTCCAAGTGGTACTAAATTAGATGATAACTTAGAACTAAGAATCTTGAATGTCTTTCCTAAACCTATGACTCGCTCGACATTTATACGTTCAGATGAAAATTTTTTTGATTGTCTGAGTTGGTATGCTTCAAACTGATTAAACCCCTTTTTCAAAAACTGTGGCATGTTTACTGTAACATCCATATGTGAAACAAGATCTTGAATATTGAACCCACGATCACCGAGGATAATGTCTCCTTTTTGAAGAAGATTTATTATGCCACACTTTTCGAATAACTCTCTGTCACTGATACATCCACCATATGCATCTGAAACGAAGGTCACACATCCAGAGCCAGAAATTCCTACCAATACTTTTAATGTGTTTGCTGATTTGTATTTAGAATATGTAGCTTGTTGTGAAACTGGGTTTTGTGGTTTTTCAATTTTTGTTTCTGTGCAATCTATTATAACTGTACAGTTAGTAATCTTCCTTTGATACATTACATTTTGATCAATTGTTTCCTTCGGTACCCATAAATTTAGATCCTTGAACTTACAGTAAAGGTAATTAATCCATGTTATGAAGTATTTGCTCACAGAAGTTTTGCTTACTTCAAAATGGAAAGATAACTCTTTGTTATACATATTTCTTCTCAATTTTATTAATGTTAAATAAAACTGACCTGGGGGTGTCAATGCATGTTTTCCTCGAGCTGGCTGCAGTGATGGATAGTACTTTAAATTGTTTACTTCATCACCAAAAAGGTTGAAGAGAAACATAAAATGGTTATAATTGTCAAAACCAGTGTAAAATTGTATGACATCAGGCTTCTCTTTAAGATTTACAATTCGAAACATGTTTGATATACTTTTTCTATTACTTCCCTGTTCTGACAACTTGGCAGTATTAGTTAAGTTCTCTTCACATTTGCATAAAGAGCATTGTAATGAGACATCTTTATTTGAATTTTCAATGTCCATTTCTTCAAATGTTTCTTCAAAAAACTGTAAGTATAAATGAAAAAATCATTAACAAGATAAAATACTCCATAAAGAACTAGGATTATTATCAAGATACACAGTTTATGTTGCCAAAAGCTGCTGTGATAAATGTATATGAAAGGTTTTCTTTAATTTAAGTACATACTTACAAAATGCTCATCACATTTATTTTCTTCCTTATTTGAAGCAACGGTTGCAGTTTAACGTTTCTTTTGACGTTGATAAGCCCTTTCGGTACGTTTTCTTTTAATCTCCTTTCTCTCTTCACTTTCATGATTCCAGGAAAATAGACTAGGCACCGCAGTAGGTATGTACTTAAAACATTCTCAGTTACAGGTTGATGTACATCAAACTATCACCATTTGATGTAACCCCAACCTGTTTAGAAATGAGAAAAATCATTAGGTACTTACGATTTTCTGTATTTGATTCTTTAGGTAATATATAATCGTCAAAGTTGAAATGTTTTTTACAAACACGTGAATGTTTAGAAGGGACGTAGTTGACCCTGCGAATCGCTATTAACCACTGCTTTGACACACTTTTATCTTTCGGAAACTTATGTCCGCCTTTCTTTTTCGAGCAAAACGGAACGGAATCATGTCGTACTGTCACTGACTCCTTAGAAGATGAGGTAAGTAAAACAACTAAACTACTTTAGAATATTTTTATTTTATTCAAAATTATTAACTTAGCACTACATTTATCATTCTATCTTGAAAATCGACTTTGCCTTCAGAAACGAAGTAGTTCGTGAATTTGTTTCGAACGATAGTCACCTCATTGTTCCTCTGGTTGTTGTGTCTGTGTTCTAATTGAGTTAATCCTTCTGATGTTGTCCTCCAATCCCCTTGTTCAAATGCACCAGATGCAGTGTTTTCTCGCTCAAGATTGTTCTGGGATATATAATGTGTTCCCTGTTTCCTTAAATAACTGTGCAAAGCACAACACTCCATTACTATAGCGTCGGTGGTATCTAGATCTGTATCAAGAGGTCTTCGAAACACCCGGAATCTTGATGATAAAATTCCAAAAGCGTTCTCTACAACTCGCCTGGCTCTAGATAATCGATAATTAAAGATGCGTTGTTCATAAGTAATGTTGTGAAGGGGGAACGGCTTCATAAAATTTATATTTAATGCAAAAGCGCTATCACCTAGGAATACTGTTGTAATTGTATCAAAATGTACCTACCTACTAGCGTCATCTAGGCTATTTAATGTGAACTAGTCTATTACTTGTCATTGTGTTATAAAAAAAAAGTCTGTTGTCTGCACTGAATAACCGATGTGATTTCTTTAGAGGTTATGGGCTATCACGCCAATCACAGTTTATTTTAGTTTATGTGACAGTAATAGTGATATGTACAGTAATAGTGATTACCGTATATTTTTTGGTGAACACGATCGCGTTGTGTGCCTAAACTGAAAGGCAGAGAGAACTATGATGAGTGGACATTTGCGATGGAAAATGTGCTCGTTTTGGAAGGCATGTTACAGTGTACAAAGCCAGTGGTTGGAAAGGAAATAAAACCTGAAGACGATGCTTAGGCACGAGCCAAATTGTGTCTAACCATCGATCCGGCTTTGTGCGTACACGTCAAGAAGACGACGACTACAAAAGAGTTGTGGGATAAACTCAAATCCCTGTTTGACGACTCAGGTTTTTCGAGGAAGATTTCGTTATTGCGTCACTTGATTTCAATACGGCGAGAAAATTGCAAAAATATGACCACCTATGTGACTCAAATTGTGGAAACATCGCAAAGATTGAGTGGAACTGGTTTTGAAATAACCGACCAATGGATTGGGTCACTAATGCTTGCAGGATTACCGGAACGTTTTTCGCCAATGATTATCCCTTAAATGCATCTTGTTGCCAAATGTATACATACCGCGTTTCACGCTATTTTGTTGATGTTGTGTGGCATGTGTTTCCGAACGCACTTATACGACCATAGATAATAGATTAATTAAATGTCTAAAAAAAAAATTTGCAAGTTTCGGCGGCAAATCTATTTTTTTTTTGACATTTCTATTTAGCGGTCGACTAAGTTTATAGAGTTATAAGAAGTGTCTCCGTAATTTTGTATTCATTGATATACGAGTGCTATTTCTTATAAAAAAAATATATATTCTCAACTCTTATTAGGTAAGTTATTGATTTATTATATTTTACTTATAAATTTTATTTGACCTGTATAAAAAAAAATATATAAAACTGTATGTTGCCAAATGTCTACATTATGCGTTTGTTGCATATTATGTGCATACTTATTACTTTCTTTGATTTGGGCTTTTAGCTAATTTTTTTCTCTTTTTAGGATTTCTAAACGGTTGGCAGAGCAAGATATTGAAAATATTTTATCAGGTCTCGAAAATGGAGACATTTCTGAAGATGAAGAGTCTATAGGAGACGAAAATGACCTAGATTATTACTCGAATGTACAAGATCTCATACAGGATTTAGAAGAGGCAGAAGAAGATCAGTACAATGCAAATCCTGATTTACCTACTAAAGAAGACCATCTACCGGATGAGTTTTCAGTTCCAGGGCCTTCACTTAGTCACCCACTGTCAAGTATCATTGGCGCAGCGGCCTGGAGGCAACGAAGTAGGCAACTTATATGGAAAAAAGGCAATTTGGAATTTAGTGAAGACCGCATCAGATTTACAGGTAATACAGACCTTTCCCCAGAAATTGCCCAACTAGAAACAACATTTCAGTATTTTACGCTATTTTTTAACGATGATATATTAGTAAAAATCGTGAATGAGACCAACTTGTATATCACGCAAAAAGGCATCTCCAACTGCCCTCCTGTAAATGTAACGGAAATTCGTCAGTTTCTTGGCATTATTATATTTATGTCAGTATATCACTTCCCAAATGTAAGATCATATTGGGGTAAGTATGGCTTGAAATATATAATGGAAACGATGACGCTAAATAGATTTGAAAAACTACGATCCGTCATTCACTTCAATGACAACTCATTGCACAAGCCCGTTGGTCACCCAAATCACGACCGTCTGCATAAAATAAGACCTGTAGAGGCACATTTGAATAAGTTATTTTTGAGTGTGGCACCATTTGAACAGAGACTGTCCCTAGATGAACAGATGTGCTCTACGAAAGTAGCGCATTTCATGAAGCAGTACCTCCCCAACAAGCCCCATAAGTGGGGTTTCAAGCTATATGTTCTGTGTTCATTGTCTGGCTACTCTCACAACTTTGAAATTCATTCTGGAAAACAGGACATTCAAAACTTTGGTGATGAACCTGATCTTGGTGTAGTAGACAACACAGTCATCAGATTGTGCCGTTCAGTTCCACGAAGAATGAACCACATAATTTATTTTGATAATTTTTATTCGTCAATTCCTTTGTTATATTACTTGCATACTCAAGGTATATATGCATTGGGCACAATTCAGAGGAACCGCCTCGGTAAAACCTGTAAGTTGCCGGTAGTAAAAGAGTTCATGAAGGACTCTGTTCCAAGGGGATCATAAGAGGAACTCGTAGCAGACTATGAAGGCGTGGATATCTCGGTAACTTGTTGGAAGGATAATAAGCCTGTTACGTTGGTATCTACTTATGTTGGTTCCCAACCAGCTGAAACTGTCAGCAGATTTGATAAGAAACAAAAGAAAAAAGTCTCTGTTGCCTGTCCAAAAATCGTAAAAGATTACAATGCCCACATGGGTGGAGTAGATTTGATGGACAGTTTTTTGGGCCGCTACAAAATTCGAATGAAAAGTCGAAAATGGTACATTCGATTATTTTATCACATGATAGATATGGCGATAATAAATTCATGGGTACTTTATAAAAAACACCACCCAAACATGACACTAAGTGATTATAGATCAGATCTTGCGCAGACATTGTGTAATTATAAAAAAAATACTGAACTCAAAAGAGGAAGGCCTTCAAGCAGCAATATACACCGGGAGATAGAAGCAAAAAGACATCGGGGTCCAATGAAACCCGTTCCTCCAACAGACGTGCGGACTGATGGCTTAGGCCACAATGAAAAAAGATGCTCTTCTAAAAATAGATGCAAACTTCCCGGTTGTAAAGGATTTTCGCAGACTGAGTGTACTAAATGTAAGGTGGCATTGTGCCACACTTTAAAAATCGAAACTGTTTTGCTGTATTTCACTCAAAATAGTCTGTATATTATTTATTTTTAGATTGAGTTATTTATAGGCTACTACAAATATGTAAGCATAAATTTAGTACTTCACGCATAGTGTTGCCAATTGTCTACATACACATTTTTTCATAATAAATAGGGTAGGGAGGTGTAATGGCGCTCACCTCTTTAACTCTGTCAAATCGGAACATAGCAACACGCCACGTCGGGTGAATCGCGGGGAGATGGGGGCTCTAACAGGCAACGTTGCAAACGGTCAGTCGGCTCGCCTCATGCGACGGCGCAGTGCGTTTCTATGTTAGCGGCCGCGCTGATCTAATTTTTGGCTACGTGTTTTTGTCGGTAAGTCCAAAACTTAAATGCATATTTAGTTATTCATTCCACTCTTCTACAATAAAACCATTCTTTTTTTGGATAGTGCAATAAATTTCCAACAATTGTGTATGATTTTTTTACATTTTTAAATTAATTACAAAACGACCCTTTGGGGTTATACCGCTCATATGAGCGCCATTACCCATTAGTGACTTACTTATTTTTTATATTGTAGATATGCCAAGAAATCGCCAAAGGACCACCGCTAAAGCGGCTTGGTCCGAAGGAGACCTTCAGTCAGCTAAAACTGCGATTGATGGAGGTGTGTCCAAAAGAAAAGCAGCAAAAACAACATTCCTTTTACTACTTTGAGAGATCGCTTAAAAAACGAAAACATGACTAACCCAAGACTAGGTCGCAAGCCCGTTTTTACCGAACAGCAAGAAACTGAAATTGCTGACCAAGTTAAGTTGCTGGGTTCATTATACTATGGTCTCAGTGCTGCAGATTTGCGTAAACTTGTTTATAAATATGTTGAGCTCAACAATATCAAAAACAATTTTGATCAAAGCAGCAAAACAGCTGGACTGGACTGGGTACACGCCTTTATGAGGCGCAATCCTTCAGTAGCTATACGCAAAGCTGAAGCGACAAGCTTGAATAGAATTTCTGCTTTTAATAAAGAAGAAATAACACATTTCTATGAGCAACTTAGCGACCTAATGGAAAAACATAAGTTTATTCCCAACAACATATATAATGCTGACGAAACTGGCATCACCACAGTGACAGACCCAGGAAAAGTGCTCGCTGAAAAAGGACAAAGAAGAGTCGGATCTGTTACTAGCGGCGAACGAGGAAGCAACATAACAGTCATGTGTGCGATGAGTGCAGCCGGAAACTACATACCACCCATGTTTATTTTTGCCAGACAGAGAATGACGCCTTTATTAGAAAAAGATGGACCAGCTGCAGCATTATACACCAACTCCAAGAATGGCTGGATAAACGAAGATTTATTTGTCAAATGGCTCAAACATTTCGCAGCATTTACTAAGCCTACCAACGAATCACCTGTATTATTAATTCTGGATAATCACTGCAGTCACATTTCTCTTCAAGCATTCAATTTTTGCAAGGAAAACCACATCACAATGCTTTCCATTCCACCACACAGTTCTCACAGAACACAGCCGCTGGATGTGTCTTTTTACGGGCCGCTCAAAGCTGCTTACAGGCACGAATGCAACAGGCACATGAAGACACATTTAATGTCCAAAATAACCCCGTATGATGTTACAGGTCTTTTCAATAAAGCATACATACAAGTTGCGAACATAAGTAAAGCAGAATCTGGATTTCGAGCAACGGGAATTTACCCATTGAACCCAAATGTTTTCACTGAAGAAGATTTTCTGGCAGCGTCCCTAATGGCACAGGAATCGGAACAAATCGGTGAAAACCAAAACCCAAATGAGCAGAATTTTGAAGACGCGCAGTCTGATAGTATGGCCATAATTTCAGGACATACGACGCCGGTAGCAGGTCCATCAAACAAGGATCAATACCCTGAATCTGTTTCGGCAGTTGCTTGTAATCAAGAACCTGTAGATGAACAAAGAACTGAGGAATCCTTTGCTGCTATAGCAACGACACCTACTATTGCATCATCTTCTAAGCCAGCTCAAAGGAAACGAAAACAACATGCTACCATATTAACTGCGACTCCTATGAAAACTATCTTAGAGGATAAAGAAAAGAAAAAAATTGCGAAACTCAATCAACACTGGAAAAGATAATAAATCAAGACAAAAAAAAGTTGTTGAGAAAAAAAAGAACAATGATATGAAACAAAAACCTTACAAGAGACGAATTTTACAAGAAAGTTCTTCAGATAGTGAAGATATAGAGCAACTTTGCGACGATGACAGTGATGACGAAATGAATGTGGATAATGAAAATTATAACAAATGCATTATTTGCGAAGAATTTGGAAAAAACAACGAGTTGTAGTATCGTTGCACAATCTGCGGACTGTGGGCTCATGCAATATGTTCTGGGTGGGATTCGCCAGATGGGTTTATCTGTGATTTATGTGTCCAAAAATAAAATATTAATATAAGTTTTACCTATAACATATAATTGAAGTTGATTTAAAGTCGAAGATTTTTGTTACTTTAATATTTCTATGATTACTTACTTTAATATCTCATTCATTACAAAAAATATGTTTGAGCGTCATTACCCCGTACCCTGAACGGCATTACCCAAAGCCAGGGGTAATGCCGCTTAAACATGTGTTTTTTTAAATTTGTTCCTATTACTATTACTCCAAAGATTTATGATTTTGTTGTTAATTAGTTGTTTACTCTATAGTAAAAGACGTTATTGCTTTTCTTCATTTTTATTAATAATAAATAAATAAAAAGATATTACTATGATATCCTTAAGTGAACGCCATTCACCCTCCCTACCCTACCTATTTTTTTATACCAAATTTTTTTCATTATTTTTTATGTTATATGTACCTAAATTCCTACCATAAAACATTTTTTCCAGGCCGCAATAAGAAACTATGCATGTAAAGAAATAATATTTCTTTAATTTTTGAACGACATTGAATGACATTGACATCTGACAAGCGCTAAAGTCTGAGGTCAATGGTCAGTTGAGAGGTTATTATTGTATTATTGTGATTTAAGAAAGATAAATAAGAATAATTGGTGGAAGAATAGACTTTAATTGTCGTTTCTTCGTTTTCAGGTAAAGTTATAATAATAGGGTAGAAATCAAACACATGTTGTGTAACGTCAATAACAACGAAAGAACAAAAAGTGTTTGCTATACCAGAAGAACTACAGTCGGTTGGCCTTCACAAAGAGTTGATAAAGACTTCTGCATATAAAAAAATAAAAAATAGTTTAAAGAAGAGAGATACCAGACACGAAAAGTTTGGATTAAAATGTCAGATGAACTGAGTAAAATCTATGTGGACGAAGATGGTAATTTACAATTCGGAGAGCAATATCTGGAAGAAATTGAACAAAAAGTAACATCTGGAGGACAAGTAGCTGATACACAGTCATTGGAAAAAATATTTTCGAAACTAATTGAAAGCACACAAGAAATAAAAAAACAAAATTTAAAATATATTGCAGAGAAGTTTGTGATTGACAAATTTACAAGTAAAAACCCGAACGCAAGTCAATGGATTGAAATGTTTGAAAAGGAGTGTGCTCGTTTTGACATTACGGAAGATGAGAAAAAAATTGAGATCCTCCGACTATTCATGGACAAAAGCTGTGTTGATTGGTACGGTTCAATGGTTATAAAATTGACCCTAGATTCAGACTGGACAGAATGGAAGGGAAAGTTTTGTGACACATTTGTCAAACAAGACTGGAATCAAGTGAGTTATGCACTGTCATTTAAACATCGGGAGGGTTCATTAGTGGACTATGCCATAAAAAAGGAGAAACTTATATTGGATATGAGGAGAACAATAGACACAGGTACACTAGTGGATCTCATTGCGGCAGGATTGCCAGCATCTGTACTAGAGAAGATAAATAGAGAAGAGATGAAGGATACAGTTGACTTATTCAAGGAGGTGAGAAAGTATGAACAGTTGGTAAAAAAATATAAAAATGGACCCTATAGAAAATATGACTATCAGAAGATAAATACCAGAATTGAAGAGCGGACTCCATGTAAAACGTGTGAAAAATTGAATAAAGGCGTCCGCTATCATCCGGAATCTGCATGCTGGTTCAAGCTTAAGGAGGATGACGTGTTGAATAGAAAATTTATCAGACATGTAAATAATTCAGTGATTGAGGTAGAGTTAAATGAAACGGAACAAAAAAACTAATAGTGACACCATTAATTAAGATCAAACTACTATTAAATAAGGAAATGGAAATTGATGGAGTATATGATTCAGGTTCCAATGTTTCTCTCATCAATTCAAAATTACTAAAAATAAGATCAAAAAGAAATGGTCAAAACGAAGAGAATTTAGTAACAATTAATGGTGTTAAAAAGACAAGTGGTTCGACAAACCTAAAGATAAAGATTTTTGATATAGAAGAAAATGCAGATGTATATATCATGGATGAGCCAAATTTTAGATATGATTTCCTAATAGGACTGGATATAATAAAGAAATACAAGCTTGTACAAAATGAGAACTTAAAAATAAGTCAAAAACAATACTCACTACAAAACAATATAAGGTCAACTGGAAAAAAGGGGAAGGGATAAATGAAGACAAAACGAGAATAGCAGATTAGGAAAAGTATATGAAATTAATTTCAATGAACATATTAAGGAAGAAAACTTTAAAATAAAAGTTGACCACTTAGATGAAAATAAAAGGATCGAAATAAATAAACTTATACAACAATATAAATCAGTATTTGCCAAAGACAAGTATGATGTTGGAACAGTTAAGGGATATGAAGCAAGAATAGATTTATTGATGGATAAATACTGTTACAAAAGACCATACAGATGCACAATGGAAGACAAAAAGAGATTGCCGAACAGATAGCAAAATTATTGGATAATGAACTT
>JACJUM010003789.1:0-10186 GCA_020976665.1 Heortia vitessoides
AGACAGACAGACAGAGTTACTTTCGCATTTATAATATTAGTAGGGATGTTACGTTTAGATTAGAGCCGTGAGGTACCAGAGTAGAAAAAGTAAGAAGCATAGTAAAAAAGTACCTTCGTGTAAACCAAGTGTCGTAGGAGGCGACTGGGGTACCAGAATTGATAGATGATGGTATATACATCCGAAACAGTTTAACTCAACAGGAGCTTTACCGTTTCAGATAGAGATCTAAGTCACTTCTTATGACACCTGGTATGGGAAAGCTGCTATTCCACTCTGGCAGCACTCAACGGATAATTTTCTCTCAAGTTTTCCCACAGAAGGAGTTCAACGCGATCAAACTAGTATGTGATACCAAAAATATATGCAATTTACTCAATTGTTGATTATTTATATCTTAAACAAAAAATATAATTTCTTAAGTCATACACATACAATTAGTATTTTGAATATCACTTTCATAAACGCCGGTGCGGTATCTACCTTTTTAAAATTTATGTATGTATTTTTTTGTCATAAGAAAATAATGATAATAATACTCACACATCTCATATGTGAACAGACTGAAACTTTTCACCGCTATTTATAAAAAAATTTATTAAAAGTTATATATTGTTTATACACGCATAAAACAAAATATATTTTTATTGCGATGATTAACAAAAGCTTGTGAACGAATTTTGTCAATACATAAGTACTTTCATTATACCTGATTATACGATAAGAAACCAAAAGTTAGAGCCATCTTAACTTCAATTCGGTAGACCATCGCCACAATAATGTAGCATCAATTTTAAAAAAAGATTTTCTTTGAACAGAGAAGTCTTCAATTTCATGAAAATAATCAAACTATTACTACATTTGAACTATTTTCAGACTAATACTTAGAAGCGTGGAATCTTAATGCAAAAACAAACAGCGAAAAAACTGAGGACTTTTATTGGAAAAGAGGAGAAAATATTGAATATCTGTTACCAAGACTGCATAAAAAGCCTTGACGGGAACTTGAAGGGAATTAGACTTTTTATTAAGTGCCTTAGTGGGTCTTGGCGGGATCTTATTTTACGTTTGGACGGAATTGCTCTTGCTCTACGAATGCCATTTCATTTTGTACTAGCATCCGCTCAACTCTTCGTATGAGTGTCTTTAAAAGCTAATTTATAGAGAAATTACTTGGTTATGTGACATAATATCTTTGAGTATCCTTTAGCATTGTGCTAGTTATATTCATGTGAGATCCACGAGCGTATATAGGTTATAATGACGCTACACGGATTGTACGCTTGTTTGTCGGTCGACCTGGTCTAATAATAAAAAAAACTATTCCCTATTCTCCAATGAGATAATGGATAGCTGTTATACAAATTTATTTACCTTTAAAAAATCTCTCACCATTTTATTACTACTACTGACTTTTGGCTTCTTATTTTTGACGTTAAAAGGTAACATACTGTCACCGAAGTCCTATTGTGTTATTCTTTGAATTGTTTTTATATAAAATTTTTACCACAACTTTTGACTTCAAATGGAAATATATATCTCAGTAATGTGATTTTAATAAGTATCACACTTATTAAAAGATAGATAACTATTTTTTTTTACTAAATATTAAAATATACCATAAATTATTAAAGGTAATTTGATAAGCTGGTTTTTTTTTGTTTTATATCTTCGTTTTGTTGAATCACGTAATGAGAATGCTACGCGAGATAATGTTATGCGAAAGAATGCTACAGGAGAGAAGGCTATCTAAAAGACAGCTACGCAAGAAAATCCTGCGCAAGAGAACGCTACGCGAGAAAACGCTACGCAAGAGAACGCAACGTGAGAAAAAGTTATATGGAAGAATGCTACGAGGAAGAATGCTACCCGAGAGAATGCTGCCCGAAAGAATGCTACGCATTTCTTTATATCTAGTTTTGTATTTTTTAAGACACCAAGTTCTTGTTTAAATAATTCAATTTTAATAAACAATTTACAAAATTAAATTAGACACGTCACTTGTAATGGTGAACGAAATGTCACACATGAATGTGATTATCTAGCTTGTCACATTTAATTTTCAGGTTAATTGTGACAAATATCAATAAAATCGCCCCTTGCCACTCCTATTTTGTGGGGCCTTTGCTTCATCATGTAGCTAACTTATGTGGTAACAAGAGTACTGAATTGTCAGAGAATTTATGCAAATCAGGTCTGATGGACGCGGCATTAATGGGCAAAATTTGATCTATCTAGGGATGACCCATTTCCAGGTGTAGACGTTCAGCAGATGATAATGCTGTCGACGATGAAAGTAAATCCTAGATGAATGTCACTTATACTTTATCGGAACTTCATAGTTAATTTAATAATTTCTTTATTTAAAGAGACTATTGCCGTGAGGTACCGGCAAAGTAGAATTATACGTTCTTCTGTACCAAGTGTCGTAAGAGGCGACTAAGGAACTAAAACTGACAGATGGCAGTATATCTATACGAGGCAGTGTAACTCAAATGCACAGGGTGGAGATGGGCGACAGCTACCCCGTCCAGAAAGCTGCGCTCTGCGTTTGCCGACTAGCTTGCCCAGCTTGGCAATAATGGGCAGATTTTCCCCATTCCTTAAGGAGGCCTATGTCTAGCAGTGGACTTTCAATGTCTGTAATGATGATAAAAGAGACTAGTTCACAATCCTAATTAAAAATCTTACAATAAATTTAGTTGAAACTACGACTCAAAATCACTGACGTGACGAATCTATGTGGTCATCATCATTATTAACATCATGGTAGATATAGAACGTCCACTGGACAGGAGCGTAGTTGTGCTGTTCCTTAAGAAAAGTGACAATACTTGTATTAAGAATTACCGTCCCATCTTGCTTCTGAGCCTTGTTTAAAAACTGTTTTTAAGGTTCATTACGAACCGTCTTGAATGCAGGTTTGATGACTTCCAACCTTACAAACAAGCCGATTTCCGATCTCGTACCACATATTTACGCTACAGCAAGTTATACAGAAGACGGGACTATGAGAAAGCCTTCGTTACGGTTGATACGTAGGCTGTGTTTGAATCTCTTCAGCGGTGCCATATTGACTAAAGGTACATCAAAGTGTTTGTATAATGACAAAGCTACTATGTCAATCCGAGTTCAGGAGCAGAGTTCGAAGGCTATTTATTATTCCTCTTAAAAAGGGTGTAAGACGTCATATCACTGAAACTGTTTGATTCCACTTTGGAAAACGCTTTCAAACTCATAGAATGGCAAGGATTTGGTATCTACATTAACGGCGAATACATCACTCACTTTCGATTTGCTGACGATATTGTGATCATGGCAAAATTGATGGAAGATTTAAGCATAATTCTCTAAGATCTCAATTGAGCTTCTCAACAGGTGGGTATCAGAATGAAAATGTTAAAGACTATAGTAATTTGTAATTCCCATGTTGTACCCACCCCTGTTTTAGTTGACAGCTCGCTTCTTAAGGTTGTTGTCTTGTATGACCTAAGATTATCATAGTCCAATTAGGTAAGTCCAACTTCAAGAAAGAGGTCAATCATAGTATCCAACTTGGCTGGGCAGCGTTCGGAAAACTGCCAAACATTTTCTGGTCCGACATACCTCAGTGTCTCAAGTCAATATTTTCGGCTAATGTGTGTTATCAGCGATGACCTAGGGAAGCGAAACGTGGTCTCTTACCATTTGCCTTCTAAGCCAACTCAAAATAGCTTAATGAACTATGGAGAAGGCAATGCCCGGAGTCTCTTTGCGCGTTCAAATCATGAATGAGGAGCTTTGTAACCGACCTAAAGTTACCGACATTGCCCGGAGGATCAGTAAGTTAAAGTGGCAGAGGGCAGGGCATTTGGTACGCATAACCGATGGCTGATAGACTCGTAAGGTTCTGGAATGAAGACCACGTACCGGCAAGCGTAGCATAAAGCGTCCAACCGCAAGATGGACAGATGATTTGACAAAAACCGCAGAAACGCGCTGGATACAGGCCGCATATAACCGGTCCTAATGGAAATTACTTGGGGAGGTCTATGTTCACCAGAGGACGTCTTATTGCCGATATGATGATGATGATGATGATGAAGAATAAAAATATCTTTCCATTAATTAAGATAAAGTTGCATACAACTCAAAATGGCTGAAGCGACAAACCGATGTGGTTATCATTATCATTAACATCATGCTAGACGAAGAACGTCCACTTAATATAGGCGACCTGAAGAAATACGGAATCAAATGCAGAGCGCAGCTTCGGAATGGGAATGCTGCTGCTCACCCGCAACTTGAGATAAGCTATTTTGGGTGGATATATCGCCATCTATCGGTTCTGGTAACTAAACTGGTGCTGTGTGCAGAAGTGTTGTGTGAATTTATTGCATGGGTTTCCCCCCTTAGTAGTTTCGATAATGGGCTCTATAATATACTGTTTTCATTATTTTGATTTATATTTCCGATAGTTTGGGGAAATTACGATAACAAACTGCGGACGCAATATTTTGTAATTTGATATAATATGGGAGAGGAAAATAAATATAAAAGTATGTCAGTTATTAAGGTCCCTTACTTTAAGGTGTTACTACGAAACTTTTAATAGAATTCAAGTTTATATGCCTGATGTTCTATTAAGATTGACGTATTATTATTTTCAGTTGACAGGTTTTTGTTGTACATATATTTTAAATAAATCAGATATTTAGAACACATTTTAATACGATACGTATGAATGTGTTTGATAAACATGGTATGTCTATGCCAAGATCATTTTTTTTTAGAAAATTCTTATAATATATATATATATATATATTCTTATAAAAAAATAAAAATAAAATTGTCCTACTTAACTTACTTATTGTATGGTACCGGCAGAGTATAATAGTAACTCTCACTACACCAGGTGTCGTAAGAGGCGATTAAGGTAGCAGAAGCGATAGATGGCGGTATATCAATCCGAAATAGTGCAACTCAAATGCGGGAAGGGCAGCAGCAATCCTATCGCAAACGTTGCGCTCTGTGATTGCTAACACGCTTGCCCAGCGCAGCAATTACGGGCAATAAACCTCCTTACTTGAAGAGGCCTATATTCAGCAGTTAACTTCTAATGGCTGGTATAATGATAATGAAGTAACACATTTTACTAATTATTAGCTAAAACGTTGAAACAAGAAACTACTTATAAAGCCGTCAAGCACTTTTAAACCTTTCGACATCACACAAATCATCGCTTAAAACAATATTATAACAATAATTTTAACCTAGACTCTGAGATCTTCACTTAAAGCTAATGTACGGACATCAGACAACAGAGAAGTTAGAAATGTCTCCATATAAATATTGGTACAACGTGGGGATCGAAACCACGATCTTTGGCGTACAAGGTAGGATAGGATCACTACAATCTGCACCATTGGACCCGTCATAACTAGTGCAATAGAAATCTTTATTAATAATGTAGAACGTAGATTTTCATACATCATTTTGTAATGGAAGACCCAGTTCGCCGAACACGTTTGTAAAATTACCACAGCCTATTGCAACTGAACACTGGTTCTGTCAGGCGCAAGGTCTATTGTGTGCAAATTTCACATGTAGGCAATAGATTTTCTGCACTGTTTCCAGTTATTGGCAAGCAAATAATAACTGCCTGCCTCATAGTAAGCGTCACCGTAATCTATAGACGCATTATGACAAAAACATGGTTAGCACGTTGCCAAACTTGTGACTTCATGATATTTTATTTTTTTATTTATTTAATTTAACGCACATATATAAAGAGGTCATGTTTTTTACTGAAATTTTCAGTAATAATCGAAAGTTGGTTAATAAAAGTTTAAGTTACTATCGTATATCGGAATAACTCTCCACTGCGACTCGACTATAGCACTATACGGTTGAAATTTGAAGTAAACAGATAATCGTTTCACTCCATGTTTTAAGTCCTTCAAAAGTTATAAGATTGGTCGATTAGCAAATTTTAATTAAAATCATGCGGGCGCTCAATTTTCCCTATTGTTATCGTGCGAAGTCGACTTCATCCTAACTTGAGAGTTATGAATATTTAATATAAAAGACACGATTTTGGATGTTCATTTGTGGTATAAACCATTTTCGTCTACTTCAATATGTACTAGCTTTCTACCCGCGTCCTGTCCGCGATATTTATTTTTGCAACTCATCCCTGTGGAACTCTTTTTAATCCGGGAAGAAGTCTAAGTCGTTCTGTGACAGTTTATCTACGCCAATAATCATGACTTGTTCTCAGAGAAAAATGACAAACCAAATATATCCCATGGGAATATGTTTTCTGGAAAAAAATAGCCAATTTAGACAATTAATGTTCGGAGTAATAATAACAAACATCCAACATACAAACTTTCACGATTATTATATGAGTGGAATTGAAAATCTCCACAGTGCTTAAAATGCTGCGCGATCTTTAAAGTTAAGCAAGTTTCGCACCGTTCGGTATTCGGATGGGTAAACAAAAATTTACTAGAGTATATAGTCAATTAAACTCGCTAATCTTCATTGGGCCCGTGTTAACCCAAGACCCTACTCGTGACATACAAGGTAGGCTAGTGCCTGTGCAATAGAGAATTCAGAAATGATTGACAACAGACATGACAGACAGAAACGATGATTATATATTGATAATATATCATCATTAGCTGTAGAACGTCCACTTTTGGACAAAGATTCTTAAAGAAAAGGAGTTTTTTGCTCATAATATTCGTGGTATTTGCAGGATGAAGCGAGACGGAATCGTGCAGCTCATCACCGCCGTGTTCTATTTAAGCTACATCATTTTAAGCCGGCAGAATAGAATAGTACCTCCCTCGTAAGATTCGACTGAGGTACCAGAACCGACAGATGGCGGTACATTCATTCGCAACAGGGTAGAAATGCATGAGCTGGGATGGACAGCAGCATCTCTGTCGCATAAGCTGCACTCTGCGATTACCAACACTCTCACCGAGCGCAGTAGTTATGGGCAAAATTCCCTCTTTCTTGGCGAGGCTTATGTTCAGTAGTAGACTTCTAATAACTGATATGAAGATAATGATTTCGGGTAATAATAATAATAATATTGTATTTTCTCTGCATAAAGATTAAACTATTTTAATGCTAATACAATGAATCTTTGGATTCATAATTTGTGAGAGATCGGAGTCTAAACTAGGCAGTGATCTGCGTGTTTTTTGCCATGCCTTCAACTCTCTTATTTGTTACATTACATTAGATAACATTACACTTACAATGATTGCATTACACTACAATTCAATTCTATTATAATACACATGTTAAAGACTTGTGTATGTGTGTACGTGTGATAATGGGGCACGTGTGATGTGATCTGTCAGTTCCGGTGTACCAGTCGCCTCTTACTACACCTGGTTTAGAGTAATATTCTACTATGTATACTCTTGCACGATTATAATTTCGTTTAGAAAACTTTTGTAGTTAATAAAAAAGTGTAAAAAAGCCAAGAACATCGCTCTGGATATTTTGGGTTTTTTTATACCGAGCACGGATTACTTTGTTAGTAAAAGCCTTTGTAACGCTGCAAATTTAATATTACACCGGTGTTAAAAAGAAACAATATTTTCTTATTAAACGTGATCTATATATATGTTACGCAATCACTTGACTAACAGACTTGTCGGGCTTCATTGTTTTAGATTCTCCGTCTTGTGCGAAAAGGTCTTGGGTTCGAATTCCATCCAGAAAGAATATTTACATATCTGACAAATATTCATTTTAAAGCCGTTGAAAGTTAATTTTATTACCTTCTCACACTCTCACATCTTTCTAACGCTTAAAGTCTATTGTTAGTATTTCTGTGTTCCTGTTTAAAAAGTGAGAAAGGTGGTGAAATTCCTAAAACTTTTAGATTATACGGTTGGTGACATGACAAGGTTAATGATATCTTTATGGTTATCATCATCATCATAATAGCAATTAGAAGTCCACTGCTGGACATAGGCCTCCCCAAAAGGGGAGAATATTGGGCAAGCGTGGCCAATAGCTATTGTTACTTCCGTAACAATAGCTATTGGTGTAGATGCTTAAGCATTGAGCATCTGCACCAGTTGCTACTAGCAAGATGTGTAAACGCACCTCAGTCATACTATAAATTATAATTGTATACTATGTATATCCGCGTGAGGTACCGGCAGAGAAAAATAGTACCTTCGCCTGTACCAAGTGTCGTAAGAGGCGACTAAGGTACTAGAACAGACAGATGGCGGTATGTCTATGCAAAAAAGTCAGCTCATATGTACAGGGTGGGGAAGGGCAGCAGCCTCTCTGTCGCGAAGGCTGCGCTCTGCGATTGCCAACACGCTTGCCCAGCGCGGCAATTATGCACAACATACCCCCTTTCTTGGGGAGGTCTATGTCCAACAGTGGACTTTTAATAGCTGGTATGATGATGATAATGATGTATATGTTCTCGCATTTCATGAAAGTAAATGCAATAAGTCGATCAAGTCTTCAAAATTACTGTCACAAGTCACGCTGCAAGTTTTCAAGAAATGCATGAAACTATATATTTCAGTTAATTTGTTACAATTGGTTTGAAAATGGTTTAAAATTGTTTAAAAATTAGTTAAAGAATAATTAAAAATTAGTTTATGAATAATTGTATTAAATAATTTTTGACTGAGTAAAAGAATAACTCGTAGAAAAATGCATGTGTATAAATTAAAACAAAAAAAATAGTAGAGCGCAGTTTTTGCGACAGTGATGCTTCTTGAACATTCTCTGAGCATTGGAGCTATACTGTTTCGGATGGATATACCGCCAACTGTCGACTCTGGTACCTTAGTAGCCTCTTGCGACAACTGGTACAGAGGGACGTACTATTCTACTCTGCCAATACTTCACGGCTGGTCTCGGTGATGTCACGAGCTGACTTTTTCATAAAAAAATGGAACAAATAAAACTCTACGATATACTCACTTCAAATATTTTCAATGTTTCTATAATAAACAGTTAATTCGTCCAACCGATCCTACTATCGCTAATTAACATAAATTAAAAAGACAAAATATATCGATATAAACAATCGACTTAATAATTACTGATAATTAAAATAAACATAACATAACTATGAAATTAGAATTTGTATCTTCAAGAAATGTTCAATATATACAGTGATTAGAATTGTAAAATTCAAACAATACAACCAAGAGTTGGTTGTATTGTTTAAATTTTACAATTAGAACAGACAAAGCAATAAGAACAGAAACGCATTAACAATTTACCTGCTTTGTTAACCCTAATTACTTGTCGCTAATGTATTACCCAAACTGTAATTATATCATAAAAATAAGAAATAAATTCACACAGCATATCATACTGACCTGACTCCGAGAAAAATCTCTTAAAGCTTGTGTTACAGACATCAAACAGCAGAAAAATCACAAATCAAATACTTAAAAGCATATTTAAAACTCAAAGAAACATAAATATTCATCATTTAGATGTTTGTCTTTGCTGAGGATCGAACCCATGACCTTTAGCGCATAGGATAGATACATTACGGAATATCGGAGTCATAAAATTCCTGGCCCCGTCTAAATGAATAAAAAACACCATCTCTATATCCGACCTATTTTCACCGAAATTTAATTAAAACCCGACTTTAGGAACAAAACCAATAAATCGAACACCACTCTCATCAAAACGAAATGGTATTCAAACAAACTCTTATCTCCTGATATATGTGAATAATTAGTCCTTTATTGAAAGAAAACATCAACTGAAGCTGCAAAAATAACACGATCTTTGGGAAGTTTATATATAGGATCGATATTAAGGATACATATCTCAAAAGAAATTTTTCGCCTTTCTTGTATATGCGTGAGGTACAGGCAGAGAAAAATAGTACCTCCCACTATACCAGGTGTCGTAAGAGGCAACTAAGGTACCAGAACCGACAGATGGCGGTACATCCATCTTCACAAGGCGTTGAGAATTCTGCGTTCTGTGATTGCCAACACATTTGCCCAGCGCGGCAATAATGGGCAAATAACCTCCTTCCTTAGAAAGGATAAGCCTCTAGCAGTGGACTTCCAATGACTGGTAATAGTAATGATAATGATTATTTTTACACATGATAAAACGTCAAGCGTATATTTCGCCACCGATAATATGTTAAAAAATAAACGGAACTCTGCCTTTGACA
>JACJUM010004320.1:0-10191 GCA_020976665.1 Heortia vitessoides
AGACAGACAGACAGAGTTACTTTCGCATTTATAATATTAGTAGGGATGTTACGTTTAGATTAGAGCCGTGAGGTACCAGAGTAGAAAAAGTAAGAAGCATAGTAAAAAAGTACCTTCGTGTAAACCAAGTGTCGTAGGAGGCGACTGGGGTACCAGAATTGATAGATGATGGTATATACATCCGAAACAGTTTAACTCAACAGGAGCTTTACCGTTTCAGATAGAGATCTAAGTCACTTCTTATGACACCTGGTATGGGAAAGCTGCTATTCCACTCTGGCAGCACTCAACGGATAATTTTCTCTCAAGTTTTCCCACAGAAGGAGTTCAACGCGATCAAACTAGTATGTGATACCAAAAATATATGCAATTTACTCAATTGTTGATTATTTATATCTTAAACAAAAAATATAATTTCTTAAGTCATACACATACAATTAGTATTTTGAATATCACTTTCATAAACGCCGGTGCGGTATCTACCTTTTTAAAATTTATGTATGTATTTTTTTGTCATAAGAAAATAATGATAATAATACTCACACATCTCATATGTGAACAGACTGAAACTTTTCACCGCTATTTATAAAAAAATTTATTAAAAGTTATATATTGTTTATACACGCATAAAACAAAATATATTTTTATTGCGATGATTAACAAAAGCTTGTGAACGAATTTTGTCAATACATAAGTACTTTCATTATACCTGATTATACGATAAGAAACCAAAAGTTAGAGCCATCTTAACTTCAATTCGGTAGACCATCGCCACAATAATGTAGCATCAATTTTAAAAAAAGATTTTCTTTGAACAGAGAAGTCTTCAATTTCATGAAAATAATCAAACTATTACTACATTTGAACTATTTTCAGACTAATACTTAGAAGCGTGGAATCTTAATGCAAAAACAAACAGCGAAAAAACTGAGGACTTTTATTGGAAAAGAGGAGAAAATATTGAATATCTGTTACCAAGACTGCATAAAAAGCCTTGACGGGAACTTGAAGGGAATTAGACTTTTTATTAAGTGCCTTAGTGGGTCTTGGCGGGATCTTATTTTACGTTTGGACGGAATTGCTCTTGCTCTACGAATGCCATTTCATTTTGTACTAGCATCCGCTCAACTCTTCGTATGAGTGTCTTTAAAAGCTAATTTATAGAGAAATTACTTGGTTATGTGACATAATATCTTTGAGTATCCTTTAGCATTGTGCTAGTTATATTCATGTGAGATCCACGAGCGTATATAGGTTATAATGACGCTACACGGATTGTACGCTTGTTTGTCGGTCGACCTGGTCTAATAATAAAAAAAACTATTCCCTATTCTCCAATGAGATAATGGATAGCTGTTATACAAATTTATTTACCTTTAAAAAATCTCTCACCATTTTATTACTACTACTGACTTTTGGCTTCTTATTTTTGACGTTAAAAGGTAACATACTGTCACCGAAGTCCTATTGTGTTATTCTTTGAATTGTTTTTATATAAAATTTTTACCACAACTTTTGACTTCAAATGGAAATATATATCTCAGTAATGTGATTTTAATAAGTATCACACTTATTAAAAGATAGATAACTATTTTTTTTTACTAAATATTAAAATATACCATAAATTATTAAAGGTAATTTGATAAGCTGGTTTTTTTTTGTTTTATATCTTCGTTTTGTTGAATCACGTAATGAGAATGCTACGCGAGATAATGTTATGCGAAAGAATGCTACAGGAGAGAAGGCTATCTAAAAGACAGCTACGCAAGAAAATCCTGCGCAAGAGAACGCTACGCGAGAAAACGCTACGCAAGAGAACGCAACGTGAGAAAAAGTTATATGGAAGAATGCTACGAGGAAGAATGCTACCCGAGAGAATGCTGCCCGAAAGAATGCTACGCATTTCTTTATATCTAGTTTTGTATTTTTTAAGACACCAAGTTCTTGTTTAAATAATTCAATTTTAATAAACAATTTACAAAATTAAATTAGACACGTCACTTGTAATGGTGAACGAAATGTCACACATGAATGTGATTATCTAGCTTGTCACATTTAATTTTCAGGTTAATTGTGACAAATATCAATAAAATCGCCCCTTGCCACTCCTATTTTGTGGGGCCTTTGCTTCATCATGTAGCTAACTTATGTGGTAACAAGAGTACTGAATTGTCAGAGAATTTATGCAAATCAGGTCTGATGGACGCGGCATTAATGGGCAAAATTTGATCTATCTAGGGATGACCCATTTCCAGGTGTAGACGTTCAGCAGATGATAATGCTGTCGACGATGAAAGTAAATCCTAGATGAATGTCACTTATACTTTATCGGAACTTCATAGTTAATTTAATAATTTCTTTATTTAAAGAGACTATTGCCGTGAGGTACCGGCAAAGTAGAATTATACGTTCTTCTGTACCAAGTGTCGTAAGAGGCGACTAAGGAACTAAAACTGACAGATGGCAGTATATCTATACGAGGCAGTGTAACTCAAATGCACAGGGTGGAGATGGGCGACAGCTACCCCGTCCAGAAAGCTGCGCTCTGCGTTTGCCGACTAGCTTGCCCAGCTTGGCAATAATGGGCAGATTTTCCCCATTCCTTAAGGAGGCCTATGTCTAGCAGTGGACTTTCAATGTCTGTAATGATGATAAAAGAGACTAGTTCACAATCCTAATTAAAAATCTTACAATAAATTTAGTTGAAACTACGACTCAAAATCACTGACGTGACGAATCTATGTGGTCATCATCATTATTAACATCATGGTAGATATAGAACGTCCACTGGACAGGAGCGTAGTTGTGCTGTTCCTTAAGAAAAGTGACAATACTTGTATTAAGAATTACCGTCCCATCTTGCTTCTGAGCCTTGTTTAAAAACTGTTTTTAAGGTTCATTACGAACCGTCTTGAATGCAGGTTTGATGACTTCCAACCTTACAAACAAGCCGATTTCCGATCTCGTACCACATATTTACGCTACAGCAAGTTATACAGAAGACGGGACTATGAGAAAGCCTTCGTTACGGTTGATACGTAGGCTGTGTTTGAATCTCTTCAGCGGTGCCATATTGACTAAAGGTACATCAAAGTGTTTGTATAATGACAAAGCTACTATGTCAATCCGAGTTCAGGAGCAGAGTTCGAAGGCTATTTATTATTCCTCTTAAAAAGGGTGTAAGACGTCATATCACTGAAACTGTTTGATTCCACTTTGGAAAACGCTTTCAAACTCATAGAATGGCAAGGATTTGGTATCTACATTAACGGCGAATACATCACTCACTTTCGATTTGCTGACGATATTGTGATCATGGCAAAATTGATGGAAGATTTAAGCATAATTCTCTAAGATCTCAATTGAGCTTCTCAACAGGTGGGTATCAGAATGAAAATGTTAAAGACTATAGTAATTTGTAATTCCCATGTTGTACCCACCCCTGTTTTAGTTGACAGCTCGCTTCTTAAGGTTGTTGTCTTGTATGACCTAAGATTATCATAGTCCAATTAGGTAAGTCCAACTTCAAGAAAGAGGTCAATCATAGTATCCAACTTGGCTGGGCAGCGTTCGGAAAACTGCCAAACATTTTCTGGTCCGACATACCTCAGTGTCTCAAGTCAATATTTTCGGCTAATGTGTGTTATCAGCGATGACCTAGGGAAGCGAAACGTGGTCTCTTACCATTTGCCTTCTAAGCCAACTCAAAATAGCTTAATGAACTATGGAGAAGGCAATGCCCGGAGTCTCTTTGCGCGTTCAAATCATGAATGAGGAGCTTTGTAACCGACCTAAAGTTACCGACATTGCCCGGAGGATCAGTAAGTTAAAGTGGCAGAGGGCAGGGCATTTGGTACGCATAACCGATGGCTGATAGACTCGTAAGGTTCTGGAATGAAGACCACGTACCGGCAAGCGTAGCATAAAGCGTCCAACCGCAAGATGGACAGATGATTTGACAAAAACCGCAGAAACGCGCTGGATACAGGCCGCATATAACCGGTCCTAATGGAAATTACTTGGGGAGGTCTATGTTCACCAGAGGACGTCTTATTGCCGATATGATGATGATGATGATGATGAAGAATAAAAATATCTTTCCATTAATTAAGATAAAGTTGCATACAACTCAAAATGGCTGAAGCGACAAACCGATGTGGTTATCATTATCATTAACATCATGCTAGACGAAGAACGTCCACTTAATATAGGCGACCTGAAGAAATACGGAATCAAATGCAGAGCGCAGCTTCGGAATGGGAATGCTGCTGCTCACCCGCAACTTGAGATAAGCTATTTTGGGTGGATATATCGCCATCTATCGGTTCTGGTAACTAAACTGGTGCTGTGTGCAGAAGTGTTGTGTGAATTTATTGCATGGGTTTCCCCCCTTAGTAGTTTCGATAATGGGCTCTATAATATACTGTTTTCATTATTTTGATTTATATTTCCGATAGTTTGGGGAAATTACGATAACAAACTGCGGACGCAATATTTTGTAATTTGATATAATATGGGAGAGGAAAATAAATATAAAAGTATGTCAGTTATTAAGGTCCCTTACTTTAAGGTGTTACTACGAAACTTTTAATAGAATTCAAGTTTATATGCCTGATGTTCTATTAAGATTGACGTATTATTATTTTCAGTTGACAGAGGTTTTTGTTGTATATTTTAAATAAATCAGATATTTAGAACACATTTTAATACGATACGTATGAATGTGTTTGATAAACATGGTATGTCTATGCCAAGATCATTTTTTTTTAGAAAATTCTTATAATATATATATATATATATATTCTTATAAAAAAATAAAAATAAAATTGTCCTACTTAACTTACTTATTGTATGGTACCGGCAGAGTATAATAGTAACTCTCACTACACCAGGTGTCGTAAGAGGCGATTAAGGTAGCAGAAGCGATAGATGGCGGTATATCAATCCGAAATAGTGCAACTCAAATGCGGGAAAGGCAGCAGCAATCCTATCGCAAACGTTGCGCTCTGTGATTGCTAACACGCTTGCCCAGCGCAGCAATTACGGGCAATAAACCTCCTTTCTTGAAGAAGCCTATATTCAGCAGTTAACTTCTAATGGCTGGTATAATGATAATGAAGTAACACATTTTACTAATTATTAGCTAAAACGTTGAAACAAGAAACTACTTATAAAGCCGTCAAGCACTTTTAAACCTTTCGACATCACACAAATCATCGCTTAAAACAATATTATAACAATAATTTTAACCTAGACTCTGAGATCTTCACTTAAAGCTAATGTACGGACATCAGACAACAGAGAAGTCAGAAATGTCTCCATATAAATATTGGTACAACGTGGGGATCGAAACCACGATCTTTGGCGTACAAGGTAGGATAGGATCACTACAATCTGCACCATTGGACCCGTCATAACTAGTGCAATAGAAATCTTTATTAATAATGTAGAACGTAGATTTTCATACATCATTTTGTAATGGAAGACCCAGTTCACCGAACACGTTTGTAAAATTACCACAGCCTATTGCAACTGAACACTGGTTCTGTCAGGCGCAAGGTCTATTGTGTGCAAATTTCACATGTAGGCAATAGATTTTCTGCACTGTTTCCAGTTATTGGCAAGCAAATAATAACTGCCTGCCTCATAGTAAGCGTCACCGTAATCTATAGACGCATTATGACAAAAACATGGTTAGCACGTTGCCAAACTTGTGACTTCATGATATTTTATTTTTTTATTTATTTAATTTTACGCACATATATAAAGAGGTCACGTTGTTTACTGAAACTTTCAGTAATTATCGAAAGTTGGTTAATGAAAGTTTAAGTTACTATCGTATATCGGAATATCTCTCCACTGCGACTCGGCTATAGCACTATACGGTTGAAATTTGAAGTAAACAGATAATGGTTTCACTCCATGTTTTAAGTCCTTCAAAAGTTATAAGATTGGTCGATTAGCAAATTTTAATTAAAATCATGCGGGCGCTCAATTTTCCCTATTGTTATCGTGCGAAGTCGACTTCATCCTAACTTTGGAGTTATGAATATTTAATATAAAAGACACGATTTTGGTTGTTCATTTGTGGTATAAACCATTTTCGTCTACTTCAATATGTACTAGCTTTCTACCCGCGTCATGTCCGCGATAATTTTATTTTCACCTCATCCCTGTGGAACTCTTTTTAATCCGGGAAGAAGTATAAGTCGTTCTGTGACAGTTTATCTACGCCAATAATCATGACTTGTTCTCAGAGAAAAATGACAAACCAAATATATCCCATGGGAATATGTTTTCTGGAAAAAAATAGCCAATGTGTTAATTTAGACAATGTTCGGAGTAATAATAACAAACATCCAACATACAAACTTTCACGATTATTATATGAGTGGAATTGAAAATCTCCACAGTGCTTAAAATGCTGCGCGATCTTTAAAGTTAAGCAAGTTTCGCACCGTTCGGTATTCGGATGGGTAAACAAAAATTTACTAGAGTATATAGTCAATTAAACTCGCTAATCTTCATTGGGCCCGTGTTAACCCAAGACCCTACTCGTGACATACAAGGTAGGCTAGTGCCTGTGCAATAGAGAATTCAGAAATGATTGACAACAGACATGACAGACAGAAACGATGATTATATATTGATAATATATCATCATTAGCTGTAGAACGTCCACTTTTGGACAAAGATTCTTAAAGAAAAGGAGTTTTTTGCTCATAATATTCGTGGTATTTGCAGGATGAAGCGAGACGGAATCGTGCAGCTCATCACCGCCGTGTTCTATTTAAGCTACATCATTTTAAGCCGGCAGAATAGAATAGTACCTCCCTCGTAAGATTCGACTGAGGTACCAGAACCGACAGATGGCGGTACATTCATTCGCAACAGGGTAGAAATGCATGAGCTGGGATGGACAGCAGCATCTCTGTCGCATAAGCTGCACTCTGCGATTACCAACACTCTCACCGAGCGCAGTAGTTATGGGCAAAATTCCCTCTTTCTTGGCGAGGCTTATGTTCAGTAGTAGACTTCCAATGGCTGATATGAAGATAATGATTTCGGGTAATAATAATAATAATATTGTATTTTCTCTGCATAAAGATTAAACTATTTTAATGCTAATACAATGAATCTTTGGATTCATAATTTGTGAGAGATCGGAGTCTAAACTAGGCAGTGATCTGCGTGTTTTTTGCCATGCCTTCAACTCTCTTATTTGTTACATTACATTAGATAACATTACACTTACAATGATTGCATTACACTACAATTCAATTCTATTATAATACACATGTTAAAGACTTGTGTATGTGTGTACGTGTGATAATGGGGCACGTGTGATGTGATCTGTCAGTTCCGGTGTACCAGTCGCCTCTTACTACACCTGGTTTAGAGTAATATTCTACTATGTATACTCTTGCACGATTATAATTTCGTTTAGAAAACTTTTGTAGTTAATAAAAAAGTGTAAAAAAGCCAAGAACATCGCTCTGGATATTTTGGGTTTTTTTATACCGAGCACGGATTACTTTGTTAGTAAAAGCCTTTGTAACGCTGCAAATTTAATATTACACCGGTGTTAAAAAGAAACAATATTTTCTTATTAAACGTGATCTATATATATGTTACGCAATCACTTGACTAACAGACTTGTCGGGCTTCATTGTTTTAGATTCTCCATCTTGTGCGAAAAGGTCTTGGGTTCGAATTCCATCCAGAAAGAACATTTACATATCTGACAAATATTCATTTTAAAGCCGTTGAAAGTTAATTTTATTATCTTCTCACACTCTCACATCTTTCTAACGCTTAAAGTCTATTGTTAGTATTTCTGTGTTCCTGTTTAAAAAGTGAGAATGGTGGTGAAATTCCTAAAACTTTTAGATTATACGGTTGGTGACATGACAAGGTTAATGATATCTTTATGGTTATCATCATCATCATAATAGCCATTAGAAGTCCACTGCTGGACATAGGCCTCCCCAAAAGGGGAGAATATTGGGCAAGCGTGGCCAATAGCTATTGTTACTTCCGTAACAATAGCTATTGGTGTAGATGCTTAAGCATTGAGCATCTGCACCAGTTGCTACTAGCAAGATGTGTAAACGCACCTCAGTCATACTATAATTTATAATTGTATATTATGTATAGCCGCGTGAGGTACCGGCAGAGAAAAATAGTACCTTCGCCTGTACCAAGTGTCGTAAGAGGCGACTAAGGTACTAGAACAGACAGATGGCGGTATGTCTATGCAAAAAAGTCAGCTCATATGTACAGGGTGGGGAAGGGCAGCAGCCTCTCTGTCGCGAAGGCTGCGCTCTGCGATTGCCAACACGCTTGCCCAGCGCGGCAATTATGGACAACATACCCCCTTTCTTGGGGAGGTCTATGTCCAACAGTGAACTTTTAATAGCTGGTATGATGATGATAATGATGTATATGTTCTCGCATTTCATGAAAGTAAATGCAATAAGTCGATCAAGTCTTCAAAATTACTGTCACAAGTCACGCTGCAAGTTTTCAAGAAATGCATGAAACTATATATTTCAGTTAATTTGTTACAATTGGTTTGAAAATGGTTTAAAATTGTTTAAAAATTAGTTAAAGAATAATTAAAAATTAGTTTATGAATAATTGTATTAAATAATTTTTGACTGAGTAAAAGAATAACTCGTAGAAACATACATGTGTATATATAAATTTAAACAAAAAAAAATAGAAGAGCGCAGTTTTTGCGACAGAAATGCTTCTGACCATCCTCTGGGCATTTGAGCTATACTGTCTCGGATGGATATACCGCCAACTGTCAACTCTGGTACCTTAGTAGCCTCTTACGACAACTGGTACAGAGGGACGTACTATTCTACTCTGCCGGTACTTCACGGCTGGCCTCGGTGATGACACGAGCTGACGTCTTCATAAAAAAAATGGAACAAATAAAACTCAACAATATACTCACTTCAAATATTTTCAATGTTTCTATAATAAATAGTTAATTCGTCCAACCTATCCTACTATCGCTAATTAACATAAAATAAAAAGACAAAATATATCGATATAAACAATCGACTTAATAATTACTGATAATTAAAATAAACATAACATAACTATAAATTTAGAATTTGTATCTTCAAGAAATGTTCAATATGCACAGTGATTAGAATTGTAAAATTCAAACAATACAACCAAGAGTTGGTTGTATTGTTTAAATTTTACAATTAGAACAGACAAAGCAATAAGAACAGAAACGCATTAACAATTTACCTGCTTTGTTAACCCTAATTACTTGTCGCTAATGTATTACCCAAACTATAATTATATCATATAAATAAGAAATAAGTTCACACAGCATATCATACTAACCTGACTCCGAGAAAAATCTCTTAAAGCTTGTGTTACAGACATCAAACAGCAGAAAAATCACAAATCAAATACTTAAAAACATATTTAAAACTCAAAGAAACATAACTATTCATCATTTAGATGTTTGTCTTTGCTGAGGGTCGAACCCATGACCTTTAGCGCACAGGATAGATACATTACGGAATATCGGAGTCAAAATTCCTGGCCCCGTCTAAATGGATAAAAAACACCATCTCTATATCCGACCTATTTTCACCGAAATTTAATTAAAACCCGACTTTAGGAACAAAACCAATAAATCGAACACCACTCTCATCAAAACGAAATGGTATTCAAACAAACTCTTATCTCCTGATATATGTGAATAATTAGTCCTTTATTGAAAGAAAACATCAACTGAAGCTGCAAAAATAACACGAACTTTGGGAAGTTTATATATGGGATCGATATTAAGGATTCATATCTCAAAATAAATTTTTCGCCTTTCTTGTATATGCGTGAGGTACAGGCAGAGAAGAATAGTACCTCCCACTATACCAGGTGTCGTAAGAGGCAACTAAGGTACCAGAACCGACAGATGGCGGTACATCCATCCTCACAAGGTGTTGAGAATTCTGCGTTCTGTGATTGCCAACACATTTGCCCAGCGCGGCAATAATGGGCAAATAACCTCCTTCCTTAGAAAGGATAAGCCTCTAGCAGTGGACTTCCAATGACTGGTAATAGTAATGATAATGATTATTTTTACACATGATAAAACGTCAAGCGTATATTTCGCCACCGATAATATGTTAAAAAATAAACGGAACTCTGCCTTTGACA
>JACJUM010004390.1:27405-55856 GCA_020976665.1 Heortia vitessoides
AGTCGCTCATGGACGCTCATTTGTATCTATTTATCATGAAGACATTGTGACCTACATATTGTAGAGTAACTGATGGCCAATGGTTTCGTTTTGGTTCTGGAATGCAGACCTCGCACCGGCAAGTGTAGCGTAGGGCACCCAATGTGGTCAGACGATCTGACTAAAGCTATAGGATCACGCTGAACGCCAACAGTTCTATTGGTGACATGCGGAGGCCTGTGTCGAGCAGTCTTATGGCTCGAAACATACTGTTAAGTACTCGTATGTGTAAAGAATATTAAACTATAGAAGACTTTCACAAACCACAAATTGTTTGTCGGAAAATACAAAGGAACATTTTCACATTTTCGTACCCAAAAAATTCATAGATACGACATCTATTGTTCATTTATATTGCTTGTTCAGTTATATTATTTTAAGATATTTTAAGATCAAAATACACAAATGAATGTAAATGTCCAATCCACCATTGAATCACGTGATAATCTCCGATGCGACCCTATCGACTTCCATTCAGAGCTTTTTAAATTTAAAACAAATGTATTCCACATATCATACTCACTCACTTTAGTGCCTAGTCATAATAACGCCTTCTACTTGTCGTAGTAGTATTTGTCTTATGACAATGGCTTAAAACATGGATATACTTTTGATGCTGTTCTTACAGACAGTTGTTGGGACTTGTGACTAATAAGTTTTGGAGTTATAATTAATTTGAAGCTGTTATTATCGTCATATTTTTTATTATCTATTAAACATTCACTGTTAGACATAGGCCTCTCTAAAAAAGAGGGAATTTTGCCCATGCCAATGTATTGGCAATGGGGATGCTGCCGCCCACCCCTATTCTGTGTCACCTATTTGAGCAACATTTTGGATAGATATATCGCTATCTGTCGATTCTGGTACATTATTCGCCTCTCACGGCACCTAGTATAGGAGGAGGTACTATTGTACTGTACCGGCACCACACGGCAAATATTTCGATGCATTCCCACTATTACTACAATTCAAACGTTATCCACTAAAACACAAACAACACAACACAATCCCAGCGCGGCAATTATGGGCAAAAGTCCTCATTATTTTGGAGAGGCTTGTGTCCAACAGTGGACTTTAAATGGCTGGTTGATAATGGTGATGATTTTAAAGTTCCTCGATTAAAATTAAAATAGTTTCCGAGGAGAACTCAGACTCCTCCCGGAACCGACAGATGGCAGATATAATACACCCGAAGCAGCATACCTTAAAAGGACGGAAACGGGCAGCAGCATCACTGTCACGAAGTTTCACTCTGCGATTCCCACTAATACTGCTCAGCATGGCTATTATAGATAAAATGAAATATATATATATATATATTGTAAATCTCTTGCCCAGGTGTACCAGTAGTCCACCAATACGATGATGATACTAAAATTGTAACATTACAAAATGTCTGCGTGCAGGAGCGGTACTAGCCTCACCGATCAACGAAGACTTATACGCAATTATGAAAAACATTGTGTTCCAACAAAAAACTACAGCCTTCATAGGAGTGAGTTCTGTTTCGAAAATGCACGACTTCTCTTCAGTAGACGGTAAGTGATACAAACAATCAAATGAATCATAATAAAAATATTAAACACTTTTTTAACCTTGAGAATGGTTGCCGCAATGTACCCGAAAGGAGGTACCAAAACTGTAAAATCTCAAATAAACCACGACTTGAAGCCGTTACAAAAGTTTTTTCTGTTATAAATAAAGTTATATTATTTAGCTTTCAAACGGGGCTGTTAACTGTGAACAAACTTACCAAAGGCATTTGATTTAATATTGTATAACCTATCATGGGAGAAGCTGCTCACATATACTATACCTCCACCTTCCTCCTGAAATAACATCTATTTTTAAATATTAGAACGACATTTAAAAGAATTGTGTAAAGTGGTCCGGATCATGCTTGAATTTGTATCGATGCGAGGGGCTGGAGTTTGCCCAACTCTTTAAACCTGTACACAAACAAATAGTGCCATATAGATGGGGTATGTATTGTTTACGTTGATAAAACGGTGTTGTTGAGTCTATCAAGTGGGGCATTGAAAAGTTTTCTTCCAGTGTCGCATATGCAGTAGTTCATGGGCTCAGATGCAGGGCAAAGCGAATTACATGTGTTTAGGGCTGGCACCGGCGAGAGTGATCGCAATGAAGCATGAATTTATTTTGTTGATTACCTGAAATAAATATTAGTATTATTATATTACAAGCTGCTTGCTACTTCATCTGATCATAATGAGATAAATATACCAGGGCTATTTTAAGTACTGAATAGGAATTCACAGCAATAAAGTTATGAAAAGCAGCTGGACTGATAGATATATCCGCCAGTATTAAGCCCGTTGTAATGTCTATTCTCCTTCTGTAAAAATTTATAAAGATATTTTATTTAATCTCTTATTCTCTGTTATTGTCCAGGTGTGCCTCTGATAGATATGCCAATCAACTGGGCTCCTGGCGAACCTAACAATGTAGGAGATGCAGAGCGCTGCCTGGCCATAGTCAACGACGCTTATGCCAAGAAGGGTGCCCTTGCCGACGTGTCTTGTGATACACCACGACGCTACATGTGCTATAAGAAGAACGATACGTTGTTTTTGAACTCAATACGCGACAGTAAGAGGTTTTTTTTATACCACGAAAGTAACAAACAAGTGGGTTACCGCAACCTATTTAAGAAGCTCATACTTTTACAAAGTAGGCTGTACCATTATGTTTGCTAATTTCACTTCATTATTTTTATTAAATCAGTCGACATATAAGCAGATCGACCGCTGAACCGAAGCTTGTAGATGCTGATATTAACACAAGAATATCAACTGCGCGCGTTGCCAACCTTGTGACTTGAAGATATTAATTATAAACCAATGATTTCACTCTCTGACCTTTTGAACCGGAAATAACAATTCAAAAGGCTATTTGGCGACCTTTGAACGAGATAAACCTTTTGAATCTAAAACGATTTTCACCCTCGGATACCGTGTTGGGCCCAGTGGCGCATTTGGTGTTTCTATCTTGTGCGTGAGTTTGAAACCCACTCAAGACAATTACTGTGTGGCTGTTAAATATCTATTTAGGTGTTATTTTTGTGATTCGTTTGCTGTCTAATATCTGAAACAAAATTTTTTATCGTCTTATCTCGAAATAGGTATGACATTTAGATTCAAAATCGAGAGTGATACCTGGCTATTTTTTACGAAAATTAGTGTTCTTTTCACTACAATCGACTACAGCTTAAGTCTATATATTGAAAGAAGTGTATTTTTGTGAGGTGTGTATATATATTATTGTGCCAGTTGCTTTTAAATGAGACAAGTGGTAAACTGATCGCATAGCTACGGTCACCGATTGCTTCCGATCCTGCTCAACGTAGTGGCAATTGTGTGCAAACAATATGTTAATGAAGAAAACAATGCAACATTTGTTATTTTCTTTCAGAATCAAAACAGGATATTTCGTCACCGTACGTTTTTGATAGCAAGTCATTTTCGTGGTTGAAATACCATGCGGAACCTAAAAGTTTTTACGACGCAGTTCTTCAATGCAAAAGTGAAGGTAAGTACCGTCACAATAAATCGTGGTGATTTATAATAATAATAATAATAATAATCATATTCTTTATTGTACACACCATAAACCAAAAAAAACATTTAAATAACATAGAAAAATATACATAAAACAAATACACATAGCATGCTGTTCCTATAATAGAAATAATAAATTATTTTTCTCATACCCATAATCTCTGAAGTAGTCACTAAAGATGTCTCTTCATCTTGAGCGTCTTGGATAACATCCTTTAAAGAGTCATATTTTCTTGCTGCTAAAATAGTACTAAGCCTACGGTTCCGCAGGCCATCAGTTAAACGCTTAACTGCTGTGTTTTTTAATAATCGGCTTCAATATCGCATATGCAAGATCATCACCAATGGCCTGAGAAACCATAAGATTAACAAATAAATTTGTGATCTCGTTCCCGTAATCTGCGATTGACAAGTCATTTTGTGTAATTGTAATTAATTTATCCGATAAAGCGGTTGCACCTTTCTTGCTTAACAAAATATTTCGCATATCATCAATTAAATCTTTTACCTTATCATATATACAATTTAATTTCAGTTTTGCTTGTTGCAAATTGATAAAATTCTGTTTACGAGAATTTTATTTTAATAACGAGTCATAATACACAATATTATCTAATATTTTTTGTGTTCGAATCTTCATTAGTCATTTACAGTAAAAGGCTTATGGTCGTTTTTAAATCAAAAGACGGGCCCGATGGCACAGATGGTAGTGATCCTGTCTTGTGCACCAGGGGTCGTGGGTTCGATTCCCACCCAGAGCAAATATTTATATGATGATATTTGTGTTTGCTCTGTGTATGGGTGTAAAATATATGTATTTAAGTAGTATATTTGTGATTCCTCTGTTGTCTGGCATTCGTAACACAAGTGCTTTAAGCGACTTACCACGGAGTCAGGTCAATGTATGAGATGTTGTGGGAATTATTATTATTATTATAAAAGAATACATATTTGAAACTATTTGGGAACTATCCTTTGAGTTCATACAATTGCATACATTTAGGTACGACAAAATCTCTCTGTCAATAAAATGATTTCACTACTAAAATATTATCTTTAAATTCTAATAAATAATTATCATAGCGCTCATTAATCATACTTATTTCACTTAATCTACTCTTAATTACTTTTTGTGTTCGTCTACTCGGCGCAATTTTTATTAAATACACTTTAATCTTTTTTAACTCCTTATACAAAGAAAAAACTTACCAACATAATGAATTATTATAAACTTAGGTTCCTTAGGACGATGAATCCGATATTCAATGCTCGCATTGTCTGTATATGGTCAGCTCTGAATATTTTCTGCCACACAGTCGCGACACTCGCGATCAATTATAACGGGTTATATATAACGGGTTATATATCAACGATAAATGTGATTACACGCTTTTATATGCTCTAACTTATATAAAAATTCATACCACGCATTTCACTTTCACGCTACTCGTATATCGGGATACATTTTGGAAGCTTCGGGAGACAAGAGAAGGTAAATTAATGTAAAGAATCAATAAAATTTTGACGGGCCTGATGGTGCATTCGGTAGTCTTCCTATCTTATACGCTTAGGATCATGGGTTCGATTCCCACGCACAAAATGATTGCGAACACACAAACCAATTGTAGCGAGAGCCCATTAACAGTCTTCTCCCATTTACAAATGCCACTCTCGTTCAATATTATAGATGCCAAAAACAGGTAAAACTTGTATTTGTCTTAGGCCCCACCGACATTTAATCGCGCTGCATTTGAAAAAGCATTAGCCAAAGATTAATAATGACGATTGGCAACACAAAGCTCACGGTAATTTCTTGGGTCCTGTAGACATGTTTACGTCTATCTATAAACGTTCAAATTATCACAAGAATATCGTAGCTGATTGTCAATCTTATGACTGAAACATGTTACACATTGCCAAGTAATTTACACTGTTTTCACCCTTCAAACCCGGTACACAACAATACGTAAAATAGATGAGAGCTAGGTATCAACCGGTGAACGATCTTTGAATGAAGTCTACCTCTAAGAAATGCCTCTACTTAACTAGCATACATAAACATAATTGGATTCAATACAACAATTATGTCACAAAAAATGGCAGTTGCTAAAAGATTATTGTAAAACACATGTATAGAATAGAAGCACAATCATCTTTTCCTAGAAACGATTATGGACATATAAATATAATAAATATAAATATACTAAATTCTAGTAGGCTTATTACAAGCACTTTTGAATCGTCAATAAAATAAATGAAAGAATGACATTTCAATTTTCCAAACATTCCAAGAAGTAATTCAATGCATGATAATTATAGATAACGCAAACCACTTCTGCGTCTGAGCGATTATAGAAATCACCTAACATATAGGTAAATTAATTAGGCATATCCTAAAATAGCGTAAAACAGCAGGTTCACTCGAGACCCAACAGAAAGGAACCTGCTAAACTCGTGGCGATAAGGGTGTCGTCAACACCACCAATCGGTTGGCGTTAACGAAACCCTTGTTTTGAACCCATATTTTGAACATATTTCGAATTAGAATTTATAAGAATTTGTAATTTTATTCCAGGTGAGCTTAAATTTTGCCTGAAATGTTAAATTGTGATTGTGAAATTAAATTAATAATGTATTTGTTTATTTTTTCATGTTATAGGCGCCACTGTAGCATCGCCGCACACGGACGAGATGGAAGATGCCATGCTTGCATTGGCTCGATCGTATCCTATTCTTACTGGATTTCACAATATCATCTCCAATAACACATTCTATTCCCTCGAAGGTAATACTTTTTTTAATACGACTTCATAAGCTTGCTTTGTCTTCGCTATCGGTTTGCAACCGACTCTTTTGAACTGCTATATAATGTAAAGTTTGCAGAATGTACAAGGTCGCCAGGATTAATAAATTTTTTAGAGTTCCTCTACATGAGAGTAAGAGATGGAGCTAGCATGTAATCTGCGCATGCGTGGAATTTTGGATTTACTGCCATTGTTCGAATTTTTATTGGATCTATTTTTTATTTAAACTAAAAGTAAAACGGAAAATATAAGTATTATCTAGAGAAAAGCGCAGGTCGTCACATAAAAACATTTCTGGAATAATATTCACACACTAATTACAGAAGTACTAGTGAAATCCAAAATATAAATTCAATAAATATTTAAAAAACACATAGAAATTATTTAAAAATATCGAGTGTTCCGCGGTTATTCTTTCACGTTAAACGCATGCTTCGTTGAAGTGTAGCTTGCTTGTAGTAGATGCTGGAAAAATTAACAAGTGATATTGGATCACTATGAATTTACAAGTAGTGTGAAAGGCTTGATCATTATTGCACCAAAACCTCACGCTTATCTCTATATAAATTTATATCTTTCGTTTATCATTTTGTTTCTATACTAAAAAAAAAATGCTATTTATGAGCACCGAAAAAAATATTATAATATTTGACGTGTCTGTATTTGGCGGTGTTCCAATCTTGTGCGACAACGGCTGTGGGTTCGATGCCCACCTTGTCAAACATTTATATAAAGAATATTTGTGTTTGATCTTAAATTAGTTGCTCAATATGTATTTAAGTATTATATTTGTGATTCCTCTGTTGTCTAATGTCCAAGAGCTTTAAAAGTTATACATATTTGGACTTTTTCTGTAATTATCACTTTCTTTTTCAGGAAAACCTCTTATTCAAAATGTGTTGTCACAAGACCAAATTACCTCTATTGGATCTATTGCACTTACAATGATGGAAAATGGTGACTTACATTACTCAGAAGCCAACGATTCATATCCCTACATTTGCAAGAAAATAGTAGCTTTTAATGCATTCACATGTGACACCACAGCGAATGGTGCGACCAATTTTTGTTATATTTATAACGCAATATAAAAACATAGTGTATCTATAAAAGATGAAGGTCACCGATTGACTGACGGACGCAGGGCCTAAACTATTAGAGTTAGAGACTTGAAATTTTGCACCGGAATTCCTTTTATAAGTTTTTAGCACTAAAAAAGGGTCCCTCGGGCGATCGCACCCGCGCCCGATCAGATCCCGCGAGCCTTGCGAGCGCGATCGTAGCCGTAGCGTTCGTCCGAAAAAAAATGAGAAAGCGTTTTAAAAATTTCGCTCCTAAAAGGGTGAAACCGGGGTGTAACGTTAGTATAAAACATGGTTTATGAAACTCGTGTAAAAATTATTTCAAAAATCAGCCCTTAAGGGGGAAAAATGGGGGGTGCAAAGTTGGTAGGTACAAAAGTTTAGTATTAGACTAGAAACCACGCAGTGATGTGTGATGAGTGATATAAATAAAATGATTAAAGTGTCTGTTTGTGATCACAATTCCACATCTCATCACTAAATGCATATAAAAGTATATCCGGTACTTAGAAATACATAATTGTAAATTTTCAATATTTTTAACAAAACTTTCACTGGCAGATATGGCTTCAGATATCTGATATTGTAATGGGTAAAAGTGGCTTCTTTTATTATTATTTAATATTCTTTATATGGGAAATACGCGCGTGAAACCCCGGGGCAATACTAGTAGTAGTTAGTATTAAATAACATCGGTCATAAACTAGGGCTCAGAGGCACTTTGTGGGAAAATATTCCTGGAGCCAAATTTGCATGCATTAACCACAAATCTAATTTTCATTCCAATTGTGCAAGCCGTAGTTTTGTGACTTCGTAATAAACGCGCTCGTGTCATAAATAAAATATTTGACCTGGAGTACCGGCGGAGTAGAATAGTAAGGCAACGCCGGAGCCGACAGATGACTGCATATTTATCTGAAAAAAAAAAGCTCGAATGCACTGGGCAGGGATGGGCAGCAGCATCCCCGTCGCTAAATAAAGCTTTACCGTAACAACAACGTGTGCCCAGCGCGGCAATTATGGCCTAAATATATCCTTTCTCAAGGCAAGAATCCCGCTTTCATGGTCATGTGCAAGAGTGAAAGGCCAATAGCTAATAAGATGTTTTAAAATATTGTATGTAACGAAACACTGTGCAGCTGGCAGACTTGTAAACTGACTGTTATTAATTGCAGGTTACATTGCGAATCATGAAACAGGCAGTTGCTATAAGTTTCATGCTGTTGGGCAGGTTTGGGTGAACGCATCGAATATTTGCGCAGCAGAGGGAGCCCACCTGGCCATCATAAACAATAATGTTGAAGCGAAAGCCCTCGGTGATTTAATTGAAACAAGCAAAAAAGATATCAAAGCTTTTGATGACAATGTTATAACATTAGGGTTTTATCGTATGACTAAAGGCAGCCAATGGTACACAATCCAAGGTGAGATAAATAAATATGGACTTACATATTTTACGGGTCCGATAGCGCAAATGGCAGTGATCCTATCTTGTGCACCAAAAGTTGTGGGTTCGATCCCTATGCAGGATGTTCAATATATGTATTTAAGTTTTATATTTGTGATTCTTTTGTTGTCTGATGTCCGTAACACAAGTGTTTTAAGCGACTTATCTCGGAGATAATATATATATATATATATATATATATATATATATATATATATATATACATATATATATCTCGCGCCTGTGTCAGAGACTAGATCCCAACTTGTTACGATATTGGCATACCTCTGTTGCTTCCCTTACTCGCATTAGTCCTTTCATACACGCTCGTTTATTCTTGGTACTTCTGACCTTTCCAGTTAAAGACGGGAAAGATACCTCTTCTATCTGGTTAAGATAATATGTTCGCCTTGGTCGAGCTATACCAACTTTTCCAATCACTTCTGCTCAATATATTGCAGTCCTTTTACTTTCATCCATTATTTTTGTTTACATGTCCAAACCATTTTAAAAACCTAGCTAACCTAGCTTCCTGATATGCACCTGATTCACTGTAACGTGTTTGCGATGAAAACCAAATTGATGTTCTGTCATCAGTTTCTTTTCTTCTACGATAAGTAGGTTTCTTAGCGATGTTAGGAACTAGACGTACGACGACACAAGTGCAGCAAGGACACCTTGTAAGTAGATGTCCTATGCTGCACTTGCCGGTGCGTGCTCTCCGTAATAGAACCTTACGACTCCATCGGCCGTCGGTACTGCGTTCTAAATGCCACTGATGAACTATATCTGCAATGTTAGTGCTTTGCGGATCTCCTTCTTGATTTACTTCTCCTTCCTCATAGCTTATAGACTACTAGCTATCCGCGTGGAATAGTTTTTTTTGGGGTACCATACCTCTTTATCTTAACTTATCTAAACTTTGAATGTCATGTTTATTTATATCGAATCAATGGTTTGAAAAATAAGTTTCTAGCTCTAAAAATGACGATGCTTCTATACAACTTTTCATCCCCTCTTTCGACCCATCACAATCATTTTTTTTAATTAAAAAATAGCGTATGTCCTTTCTCAGGGTCAAAAGATTGTCTGTGCCAAATTTCATCAAAATCGGCTTAGAAGTTTAAGCGGAAAACAGTAACAGACAGACAGACAGACAGTAGTAGGAGAACTCGTTTCGCTGCCATATATATAAGTCATCGCTGGTAACACACATTGGTCAGAGACCTTTGAAACAAACTTGAAACACTGAGATATGTCGGATGAAGATATATTCAGTTTACCGAACGCTGCCTACTCGAGTAGGATTTCAAGATAAATCTATCTTGAAGTAGGACTTAACTAGCTGGAAAATTTGTCCTAAGAGTACGTACAAGTCAGTGAATTAAGGAAACGAGTTTTCAACATTCTGGAGCGGTTATGCGTAAAGCACATAACGTATTCTTCCTGAGACCTGCCGATTCTTAACAAAAAATCTTCCATCTATCTTGCAGAGAAATAAATATTCTGAAATAAGTATATATGAATACATAAATGGAATTGCAAGTTTTTAATATACTTACAATTTCCCAGAAACAAATATTATATCAATAAAAAAGCATTTTTGTGGGTAATTTTTAAAACCTACTTTTTGACATACGTTTCAAAAAAATGTCCCCAAGAAAAATTTAAGCAAGGCACACATTTTGACCTGTAATATTGAATAAAGCCATTCAAGGTTGAAGGCCAACATGTTTTTTAGCAGTTATAGGATCGATGTAGCCATTTTCGTTATAATTGTGATCTCTAGGTTTCTACCAAAATGTAGCTCTGTCGGATAATATCGGTGACATATTCGTATATTTTGGGGTAAATTGACGGGATTTAACATACTGGGATACATTTTATCGACAAAAAACGAAATAGAAAGTGAATGCACCACTCACCTTATGAATAGGAGCCATTTTTCAATTTAACTTGTACTAATTAGAAGTTTTCGTCTTATTACTTTGCGTACACACAAGAAAGTAATAAGTAAGATCTTGTCTCCTTATAGTTTAATAGAATACAAATATGAATTGTGACCCTGTTCCAGGTGAAACTCTGCAAAATGCGGGATACACACAGTTTCATCCCAACGAACCCAGGGACGATCACTGCGGGGCTATGTACCCAGGTGGACAATTGGACGACGTGCCGTGCAATACTGCACACGCATTTATTTGTGAATCATACCTATTGCGCCTTTCGAACAATCACATTAAAGAAAAAAATAAATTGAAATAAAATATTTGCCTATAACAGCTTTTTATTCAATTCATATGTATATATCAATATATATATCAAAATAAAAATTTGTATCGTGTATGCATTTTTCTTTTCTTCTTCTTTTTTGCTGTCGCTAATTTCTGAAACGTTTTGAATATTTTGACAAGACTCTAGTGGTCATGAACATAATCACGAAAACCGCCAAATCTGATTTATAATTGTGTGTATAATGTGTATTATACAATAAGTGGAAATTGGAAATGATGCTTAATCTAAGATCTAAAACTGTCAGTGATGGCGTGAAAGTTAAACATTGGCCAACTAATAAATTCACACAACGTTTTATACATTGTCGTAACTCGAAAATTTCGCGACACTTTCCCATGATCTAATAATAATTGGTCCAATTCCATATCAAACAGCTAATGAAGTTAATTCTTGTTTCATCAATGCTGGCAAGTCCTTGGCTAAATAATTTCCTAAAAGTGGTTCTGGTGTTGATAGAACTTGTGTTGTAGCTCCAAGTACCAACACTAAATATAGTTAAGTATAGACGAGGATGAGTTTGCAGGAATAATTGATTGCTTCAAATCAAAATGCCTTGAGGGTATTTTCTTTGACAGGATTTTGCAAAATTTTACCTTTGATAGGGTTACAATGGATGACGAAGTTAATTATGAAACTTTTATAATTTGAATAGAAAATTTTTTTATATACTGAAAATTTCCTATAGTAATATATAAAGAAGTTTATAATTTTTGTAAACAACCGTTACACAGGGTTAAAATTAGAAATTTTAGTTTGAATGAAAACTCTTTTTTATTCTTAAAGTTATTTAATCCAAACTCACATAGTTAACTCCTTACTAGAAACAAACTGGCATTTTTTTGTATTTAAAAACAACTTTGACCAATAAATAATGCAAGTTCATATGAAACTGAGTCAACATTTGTGATTGCAATTCTAATATTACGGCTAATCTAATTAATTCTAATATGGAAAAATGAGGGGTACCCAAAAACGGGATTAAAACATTATACAACTTTACTGTATAAATAGACGATATTGTTAAATTCTATTTACAAACTAATTAATAAAAAAAGTAATTCTATGAACAATCGTAGTTTCAAATACAAATTGGATTATTTTTTTAATATGATGTCATGTTACTTAAAACTCGTTTTTAATTGAAACTGATGGATTATTGACTCTTATTCATGAAATAAAGTTGTCATTAATTTGTTAATGTGTAATTGTAATGATAAATTGTCAATTTCCCGCAAGATTATTATCTTGCTTGATCATGTCGGCGGTCACCTTTTCCCCTATCAGAGTGTGGTACAGGGTGGAGTTGAAATATTTCACATAACTCCTCCAGTATTCATCACTTCCGACATCTAAACTAGAGGCAAAACTTTCATTATCGCCCAACACTTTCAAAGTAGGTTGTGTTCCCAATCCGTCTAAAATCTTTAACGTAACTCGACATGTTTTCTTTATCTTCTTCTTCGGCAAAACGGGCATTATTAATAACAGGATGCTCCTCAGGGTTCAGGCTGTTCAAGAAAACGCTACTACGTGCTTTTGGCTTTAGATGCACAAGTGTTGTTAGAAAGACATTCTTACCTGTACTTATTATAAAAGTATTGGCAATGTCATCCTGTATAGAGAAACTAATACAAAACTCTAGAAGGTTTTGCGAATCTACCAGGAGAGATATAACTTGATAATCAGGATTGGATTGGGCCTCATTCGTTGAGTCAAAACCATTTATTGGGGCACTAATGAATTTATGAGGATTTGTGGGCTCAGTCTCATATTCCTCGTCCATTCTGTAAACGAGCAAAATGATGTTATAATTTTGCAAGTTTCCTCCGTCTGGTAGGTCAGCTATGACATCTATACCGAAATTCTGCAAATGATTCTGTGAGCCTATTCCAGAAAGCAGCATTAATTGAGCTGTGTTGAACGCTCCAGCTCCAATCACTTCTATATTAACATTTAGAGTTAGTTCTTCATCATTTGGGCGTGTAACTTGCACGCCTGTCGCTTTATTATCTTCATTAATCAACATCTTAGATACTTAAAAGCTTTTCATAACGTGAATGTTTGGGTAAGTTTTGGCATTTGAAAATGATGTATTGGCAGTGCTCCGACGAATACCATCAGCTATATAGCATTGTGATTCCTCGGTTATCTGATATATATTGCCTGCACCACTATATATATATATATATATATATATATTCTGTTTTGTGTAATGGTTGACTGGGAAATAATGCCACCTGGCATTAAGTTCGCCATTTGTACATTTTGTAATATTTTGTGCAATAAAGTTAAATAATTAAATAAAAAAAAAATCGACTTATCTCAGGAGCCATGCAGGACTCGAACCTGCATCTTTCTCTTGCCTGGGACTGCAGTACCGTTGTGTTACCAAGACCTTGGCAGACATGTTGAATGTTTCAGTTTGTTTTTATGGTGAGAAATACGCGCCATTTCTTCAAATGTCAAACTTTTATAAGTTTGAAGCAATCGGTGAAGAGGAAATAGTTACTTGATTACTTTGAAATATTCTTTGAATAATAACGGAAATAATTATTTAATAAAAACGACAGAGGAAATGTTCCAATGTGTGACGTACATTACCACTTCACCACTTTCGAAATATAAATTTAACATGTTGACTTCTAATTATGTAATTTCCTCTCATGAAGGTGCTAATTGTTCTGTGACCTGGCAGTGCTATGATGTTGCCCGTTGTTTATCAAATGTATTGTATAAATGTTGTCCAAATGCAATGAAAAGTGCTTTTAGCCCAGTCGTATTAGGGGTCAACTTCGGAACGAAAGATAACAAGATGTAAATTGATGTAAATCTTTGTTTTGTCCTTCTAAATGTTGTCTCAAAAGTCACAAATACCGTAGTGTCCGCATCTTAAGGTATTAAAGATAAAAGGTCATAAAAATCATTTTCTTGCGAATATCTATCGCACTTATTATAACAGTTGTAAAGTATAAAATTGTCTACAACTTTTGTTTGAACTTTTTTTTCATACGATCAACCGTTTTTGCGGTATACCGCGAAGAGTGCGCCGCGAACATACATGGCCTAATAAAGGTCAAGCGTGAGTTACAATTATCATTACTGTTTTCAGTTTTGACTAATATCCTTGTATTAAAAAACACATTTTATTTTACGCGGCATTTAGTGGTTGAGACATGACTTCTGCGCTATTTAAAAATGGAAAATAATCTGTTACTGGAGCATTCGAGAAAATTCCCAGTTTGAATAAATTTTTAGAAGTATTCCAACAAGAAAATTCCTCTGTATAAATATAATTTAAAAATAGAGTGCGTATGTTGTTGTCATTATATAAAGCTCCAAAATCTGAGGACCAAGTTGCACAACAGGAAATGTTCATTTATATATTTAAGTAATCTGTTATTAAATTCGCTGCAATATGAGTAAACTATACAGTCATAATTTATAAATGAGCAACAATATTTATTTATTTGAACTATAAACACAATTTTCTGATATAGAAATAATCAGTATGTTTAAATTTAACCACAAATGGTTACCGTTTGAAATTGAGATATTTATAGCTATGACAAAAACTATACGAATTGGAACTTAGCCTTCTAAATATTCTAACGTTCTAAACACATCTACTCTAAAATTTCCTGTCAAAAGCTTCAAGAACAATCCCCTTGATTTAAATTACGCCGAAGAACAAAAGGTTGTGGAATTTTCTATCGAAGATCATGTGTTGGCGTCCCGCGGATTGCTCTTCTCGTTGTACATCACCGTTAACCAGGCCGGTGGCCGGGCGCTCAGGTGATGGTATTTAATAAATAATTATTAAGTGGTAACTTCTAATTTAACTACATTTAAACAGCTTTGAAACGCGGATTTTAATTTTTTTTGTTCGCGGTTTCATTTAACTTATAGCAACGCCGCTTCATTTGGGCATTTCCAAGAAAGAAGGTTTTTTGCCGCCCTGGGCAATTATGGACGTAAAATTGGCAATCGCAGAGCGCAGCTTTCACAACGAGGATGCTGCTGCTGCCCATCCCCGTCCTGTGCATTTGAGTTGCAGTGTTTCAATTGGATATTCCGCCATCCAATACAAATTCTCAATCAACACTATAAGCCACACATGTGTTTGTCGTGAAATATATTATAGCAAAGATGAAATGTTCGGACTTTTTAAACGGCGCTATCATTTGTATACTTATTCAATTTCCTTACTCCACCATCTTTAGATAGCATCCCCATTTAGTTGCTACGCTCTGTTTTTTTTATCACGTCTGCTTAACTTTACTCATGTAGACGAGCTTTGTATAATTCAACGCAAATGTAAATAAATAATAAGTTCACACAACATCTCATACATTGACCTGATTCTGCGATAAGTCGCTTAAAACACTTATGTTACTGACATCATCAACAAAAGAATCACAAATACACTATCTAAATACGTATTTTTAATATATATTTATTTAATACCTAGAACAAACATAAATACCATCATATAAATATTTGTACTGGATGGAGATCAAAACCCAGGACTTTTGGCGCATAGGACAGGATCTCTACATCTGCGCCAACGGGCCCGCGGATACGCTCTTCAGGGCTTAAATCTTTTTTTTAGATAGATATTTCTAGGGAATAAGACTATTGTACTCTGTTTCCACTGGAACAGACAAAAGACGGATCTTTTCTCGGAGTGAGAGTTGAGTGTTGTGTAATGTATGAGATGAAGTGTGACATTATTTATTTCAAAAGGTGAAATCTCATAAAATCTAGCTATTTTTCATTAAGTATAGTTAGTGCAATGAGATATAAAATCGTAACAAAAAACAAAGCAATTGTTTGTTTATTACAATACATAACATTCAATCTTAGTAGGAATATATCCTCATGAACATTCCGATCATGATACCCCTTGCACATTGTAGATGGGATGGTTGGTTGATACATTATTATTGGAGTACGGAACATGAAACAGCTTTGGTGAACGAATGGAACTACTAGAAATCTTAAATTGTTTTATGTGCAGTAAAAAACTGTCAAACGAACCATGCGGCTGAAGACTATTTATTTATCAGCATCATCAACCGCAAGAAGTCCACTGCTAGACATAAGTCTCAACTAGTGATTTCCAATATCCAATCGTATGCAGCGCAGGCTGTATACGTCCTACCTACGTTACCCTTGCTGGTGCGTGGTCTCCATTCCAGTATTATAAGACTCTATCGTTCATCGGTTTTGCGTGCTAAGTGCCCTGCCCTACTGCCACTTTAACTTGCTTATCCACCGGGCTATGTCAGTGACCTTGGTTCTCTTACGGATCTCCTCATTTCTAATTCGAACATCATAGTCGCCTATATTTTATCTTAGAACAAGTCTAGGTCATTACGCTCTCAGAAATCTCTGCTGAACAGATTCTATTCCATTTATATGCACTCTTTATATAAAAACCAAACTGAAACGTTAAATTATTCCGAGAATTAACATCACCACAAGATTTTTAAATGACTTTTCTGTGCAAATAATATACCCCAAAGTCTTTATGCTTTAGATGTTATAATGTCATCACTATTATTACAGCCTTTGCAAGTCTACTGCCTGTAAGCCTCCCCGAGAAAAAGGGGAGTTTACCCTATAACTGTCGCGCTGGACAAGAGTGTAACCATTGGAGACCGCAGCCTTCGCGACGCGGATGCTGCTGTCCATCGCCACCCCATGCATTTGAGCTACACTGTTCCGGATATATCCTGCCATCTGTCGATTCACTACATACATAAAGGATACATATTCGTGGAATGACATACTCTGTATTATATACTAGCTGCGCCCGCTAATTCTTCCGCGTGGAACAGCGACTTTGGGCAGCATATTCTCCTCAGAGGTTCGGCTTCAGAGGTTACCTCAAACAAAAAGACAGACAGGATTTATGCCGGAAGATTACAAAATACGAGTACTTACAACAAAAATTGTACAAGTCTAGATACATTTAATCATACTGATGATTCATAAACAGAAAGTATTTTATTAAAGTATTTTATTAATTCCCAAAACATCTTATACACTGATCTGATCCCGTGATAAGTCGCGTAAAGCTTACACTTGTGTTACAGACATCAGACAACAGAGGAATCACAAATATACTACAGTTTGTGTGCACACTCAACTGGTGTTGGTAAATATATGATTTTTAATAAACTGTGTTATGCAACTGTTTCTTGGTACAAATAAAGTTAAGAACTGTTTTCTGACAAAAGCAATACAAATGTTTAAAGGGAAGGGTCAATATGCGAGAATGATGTTGCGTGATTTGATTTATGATTACTTTAATATAATTTTACTTATCGATACAGCTCTACGAGCTGTTGTTAGTCAAATGCTTGGCGTCTCTATGCTAAAGGAATTATGGTATCATCATCATCGTATCAGTCATTGGAAGTCCACAAGAAAGGGGGATTTTTGCCCATAATTGCCGCGCTGGGCAAGCGTGTTGGCAACCGCAGAGTGCATCTTATGCGACGGGGATGCTACTGCCCATTCCCGCCCTGTGCATTCAAGCTGCACTCTTTTGGACTGTTATACCGTCACCTGCCAGTGGATCTTTAATGTTATGAAGGTGACGAGAGCACGATTTTTTCTTCTTAAAGTTATGGTAACGTTACATTGACTGATTTAGCTTAGATTTGCTTTTATCTACCAATTTTTGAGCTGGAGGGATATGTCATTGAGTCCTTTTTGGAGTATTTGTTAGGCTGTTTTTTTGGACACTATGTGCAGGTAATATAGTGTTATTTTCAGCAAAAGTTCAGTTCTTAATGATTCAGATGTCGGCAAGTCGACAGTAGAAGAAGGTAAAGTATGGGGCCCAGGACAATACTCTGTGGATCTCTAGCTTTAAAACTTCGGATAGTGCTTTCCTATTTTTTATTCAACGGCGCTGTTGGAGGAATGATTTGAGTATGCCGTATAAGGGATCTGGCAGGGTTTCTAACAAAAACTAACAAAAAAATTATGGTATCACTGGCAGCAAAATTCATAGTGCACGCACGCGTTTGATCGCAACATTGAATTTCTTATCACTCCGGATATTACAGAGTTACAGTATATAAACAGCGTGCAGTTTATGCCGTGAACATACGTATTCCACCAGTCATCCCAAGATGAAGTCTTTACTGGCTAGAGCATTCGTACTTATCGCATTGTCTTCGGCTGCACTGGCAGGTGAGCGCTCTTTAACTGCTATCAATACTAGGAGTACCCATAAACATATAAATAATGTATTTTCATATTTTTAATAGGTACTGCTTGTGTAATAGTTGCAAAAATGTTCGGATTTGATCATTGTAGTAAAAATATGTTACTTTATTATTATATATAAAAATATTTGTGAAAATAGAAATGTCTCTATTCTCGAGCTATGAAGAATGCGCACGAAATCTTAGGGTCCTGTGTTAATATTTAAAAAAATACAAAAAACAAACTGAAATCACCCGGGGTAGTAGCCATTAAGATAATGCCGCAGTAGCCATTAAGGGTTTACAGTCCGAATAAGAAAATTGATCCCCATTTTCCATAAACTCAGGAGATCGTGAGACTTAAACGTGGCATGGCATTAGTGCCCTATTTTTAGAACTTGCTGAACGTGCCATCTTAAAAGTAATGTAAAAAAGGCCCCGTAAATATAGCACGTGGCCGCTCTATTGCAAATGCTTAGTCCTTGCAGTCAGACAGTTGTTTATAATGCGTATTTACTTCGCAAGCATCGTACTTTGACATATGAACCGATCCAAAAGCGCATCAAAAGCAAAGTATGTACTAGTTTACCCCATATCCCAGTCTGGCAAACGATTAGACAGAAGTGAATTAAACGTTTTGGAGTAGGTAGGAGAACGCAATTCAATCCTTAGGTGCAACCAAGACGCATTTTATTGCATTAATTTATTTAAAAATTGAAATTTCTTAACAAATTAGTTTTATAGCTACTTGGACTGTCCCTAACTCAATATATATAATTATAAATATATAAATAATACGCCCTACTAACTACCACCTGGTCCTAGATACATTCTATTTAAAATTAATTCTTTCAAAAGTAAGTCTTTCAAGAAAGATTTAACAATGTTCTAAACCCACAGAGAAGTAAACATAGACTTATTTTGTAAGCCAAGTCTGTTTCTAAGTTTTAAGATGTAGTATCTGCGGTAACTGTATCAGTGAGCTTATCTCGACCCGGCTGTGCGGTTGTCGGGAAATACTTTAGACTTTCTATAGTTTGACTTAAATCAATTAATACATATTATCAACTCGCATCATTGTCATTTTCAACCATAATATTAATATGCATTAGACATATTGTACATCGTTACTTCTTACTTCTTCCTTCTTCCTACTTACTATTGCATGTCGCGGCAGCCTGTAGTAAAGGTATCACTGTAAAATGTATCCTACACAATTGTTATCATCATTGTTAAGTGAATGTCTTGTTGGATGTCCTAAAACAAATAAATCAAACAAAAAAAAACATTGACCAACAGATGTGCCTTTCTTCCGGCATGACTATACGTACTACCCAGAGGCCCAGGGGTGGCTCAAGATGCAAATGGGGCCGCTGCGATGGACTGATGCACGCAGCAAATGCTTCGGAGAAGGTACTTACGTAAAAACTGCGCTGTACTAGTTTTCTTGAGAAATCTTTATCAAAAACGGGTGTACTGTTGTGAACATCGCCGCGCGTCTGAAGTGACTACGTGTTGTTATCATCATCATATTAGCCGTTGGACGTCCACAGCTGGACACTGCTTCTATTCTGCCGGCACTTCAAAATGTTCAAAAGAAGTATTAGACATTACTTAACAGCTATTTCATAAGACGTTCAAGCTGTGAGGTCAAAAGACCACACCGTCGTAACATAAATATTTTTCATGTACCTAAAAATTTTAGAATCAGTTTGATATGAGATAGATCTTTCAGAATCAATATTATTATAACTTAGTGAGTCTTGTTGCTAGTCTTAACAAAAATAAGTTAAAACCACAAAAGTATTGCGGAACCAACAGATAGCAGTATTCCCAACCAAAACTCAAAGCGTATTTGTAATTAATCAGAATGTACAGCTACGTCTATCACCGTCACGACTGCTGAATGAGGTAATAAACAAGCTCTATCGAATGTTGGACATGTTACGTCTGGTTTAAGGTCGTGAGGCCTTACACCAGACAAGGCAAGTGTAAAGTGAGCGACTTCATCACTCCAGCCGTAGAATTTCGACTGCTGGACACAAGCCTTTCCCAACAAAGAGGAAAATTTGTCCATACTTGCTACGCTGGGCAGGCATGGTGATGATCGCAGATCGTAGCTTCTTGATGGGAATACTGTTGCCCATCCCCGCCCTGCCCAGCAATTGAGCTTCACTATTGATTTTTTGAAGTTTTATATACGAAATGATCTTTTCGACTATATTTAACACAATAAGCTCAAAAAATCTTAGCCCAGAAAGCCAACTTAACTACTGTGGGAGGAAATACAAATTCCTCATGATGTCGGCACTCATAGTAAGTTAGATAAGGTTAGGCACTTACATTAATCAATCTTTCTCTCGGTTAGAATGTGTACTATTCTGTGAGCAGGCGCAGTGCTGGCTTCTCCGCTCAACGAGGGCCTGTACGCGGTCATGAAAAACATTCTAGCAATGTGGAGTCCCACAGCCTTCATTGGCATGCATCGGTTCTACGCAACGGAGGACTTTGTTTCCATCGAAGGTAGTTATTATAATGGCATTGTTTGTGTTAGCCTTTTTTAGAACAATTGATGAAAATGACAGCATGAGAGGTGTAGTAATTATTATTGGTAACTACCTCTAAACAATCAAACAATCTGGATCACAGAGATGGGGTTGCCATCCAACTTAATGAATACTAGGAAGAAATCAATGTGTCTGTTAGGGTTTAGTTGGTTCGTAAATACATTTCCCAGAATAGCAGAGGTTGCGAGTTCGAGTCTTGTCTTGAAAACTTACACGAGTTAGATTTCTTAAATAAGTCAAAAAAGAGGAATTCCTTATAAACATTAAAACATACTTTTTCAGGCAAGCTGCTTGCAAACATGTCAGCCAAATGGGGCCGCAATGAACCTGACTATGAAGAAAATGACGAGTCCTGCTTAACTATAGAGGGCACTAAGGGTGCTTTAGCAGACGTCTCCTGCAAGTCTAGGCACCGCTTCATGTGCTACAAGAAGCACACCGGGCCCGTGGCGCTGAACGAATGTGGGAATTCCGCTAAAGGTCAGATTTATATATGAACGTTTACAAGTTTATTTTCCTCAAACAAAGGTTCAAATACGTTGTTATTCTTACACAACTAAGTCACAACCATTAAGGTTCAACTCACTTGTAAGATCATGTTCGGACCTCACTACGCTGCTAATTCACTTACGATAGAGCGAGTTCAAAAACGTTCACTCCGCACTTGGCCTTCTGTGCGGGTAGACCAAGAAGACCTTTTCATCACACTGCTAGACTGGCATATTTCAAAATGATGAGTTTAGAAAAATGTAGGTGTTGCTTAGATTTAATGCTTATTTACAAAGATCACTAATTATCCGGTCCGGTGTCCACTTTTACTAGAGAAAATATATTTTCGTGTTCACGCGCGCCTCCCTTCCATCCGATACTCCTTAAGCCTCCATTCAGGAGAACTGTTTTGGTCACCAACTCGCCTGTGGTCAGCATCAGCAAACTATGTAATGACATTTGCCAACATTTTGACGTCAATGTTTGTTTTGCTCCATGTCGTTGATTGTATTTCGCAACACTGTGCGCCCAAAAATTAAATATGTTCCATTTACTTGATTTCTGAGTATAATTCGGACAAAACTAATACAAGTTCTAAATAAAAATGTTACTAGGGTATCGGCTGGACAAACGGACCGGCAGCTGTTACAAGTTCCACCCGGAAAATTCCAACTGGTATCGCGCGCATGCCACCTGCAGCTCTGAAGGCGGGCACCTGGCCGTCATTAATAGTCACACTGAGGCTAATGTTATTGAAGAGATCTTCAAAAACAATCCCGGCGCCACCTTCGTCTTTCTCGGATTCTACAACTGGGCGGGAATCACGCAAAAAATGTATTGGGTCACTGTCAATGGTAAGAAACATTTGATTATGATCAGTCTTTTAAAAGGCAAAGCAAGGCAATACTATACTCTGTTGACCAACAAGATGCCTTAATGTTTACAATATCACGTTGCGGTTCAAGACACGCGGTTGCGTCTCAGCTAAGTTTAAAATAAAGAACTGGCGTCGCACAGCCGTGTGTATTTTTACACGAACCGTTTGAAGCCACTTTTTACTCCTTAATAACTCAAAATATAGATTTATAAGAGTTACTAAAACCTCTTAGTGTGACAAGTATCCCGAATTTCATAAAAACAGCTCATACGGTTATTTAGATATTATCTTCTAAAAATCGTCATTTTTACCACTGACTGACTGACTGATCTATTGATTAAAATTCACATACAAACACACAAGTGACTTTTAACTGACTTATCATTCGTGATTTGCAGGTAAAACTTTGGAAGAAGCCGGATTCAATCGGTGGGACAAGAACGAACCTAACAGCTTGGGTGGTGCAGAAAACTGCGGCACGCTGAAACGCGGTACCGGTTCTTTAAATGACGCCGCCTGTATTTCGTTGAGGCCGTTCATATGTGAAATAGATCGACCTAAGATTTGAACACACATAGTATGTAATGTCAATATATCTTTCACGATATAGGCACGATATAGTTCCAAGAAAGTGAACGGAAAATTCTGTAATAATAAATAAAAAAATACAATGAAAAAGTTTTATTCCTTTATCATCATCAATGAAAGAGAATCATGACGCTCAAGGAGTTTACTGTGGTTTTGCCAAAGCTTTTGCAATTATGGGAAGAGTTCCCACTTTTTTTGAGGAGGCCTAAGTCCAACAGTGGACAGGTCCAATAGCCGCTTCCTGGTGTGTTCCAGACGCAGTGGCTACGACACAGGTTGTATGGAATGAGATTCCTAAAGAATGTTATGACAGCTGTAGAAGTTTGTGAGGCAAATCATTACATGAGAAGTTTTGTCTCGAGATACGAATTACTTTTTTTAGGTGTATTTATTGGTACACCAGTTATTGAAGACATACATTTCTCACAACTCTCATCTTACAACCTATGAGAATGGTATGAAAATGTTGATAAGGCCGAATTCTCAGAATTTAGTTATGAAGCAAATAGTTTTACGTACATGAATAACAAAATTTGTTTTTAAAGAATCTATTTATTTTTCAGATTTATGATAATGGCAATATTGCACTCTCTCTATGAACGTACGTAACGTACTATTTATTATGTTTAATACCATGTGAGTTTTTGCATTCAGTGATCGCTCCATCTGTTTACTTTTAAGACAAAAAAATCTTCCAAAGGGTTTTTAGCCTATTCATGATGACACAGGGGCGTTATTGCCACCATATTTTTTTTTCTTGCAGGCCCTTTTCCGGTGGACCAAATAATAGACCTGCAATAAACTTTTACATTTGAGAGTCAACAGTGATGGCAGTCGAGTCTTAACATAGCCTTGATGGGTGGGATATCCATCCTGATTGGTGGTCATCAATAAATGGAGAGAAAGTATCGAAAAATAAAATTTCGTCAGCGGACGCGTGTGCTGAATTTAGTTTTAGGATGTTTTAAATGATTAATTTCGCCATTTCTACTCAGGCTTCACCCCTTTGCTATCATCGAGCCATCCTTGACGTCTTCACGTTCTGAGAGCGAGGGAAGAAATTGTGCTGGCGGCTGGAATCGAACCGGTGAGCTCCGGGTTAGTACCTCGTACTTCAGGAGTGTGGAGTGTGAAGCGGGACTGTTAGATCAGCCCAGTCCCGGGTATGGAAGAGGGAAGTGTAGAGCACTGGAGATACTATATTCGATGCGGTCACTCCACGTACTGTCAAAAAGTGGGGACGTGCGCAATAGGTTCGGTGGTGGATAGCCGGATGCGCGTGCGGCGGTGCGGCGGTGCGGGGGTGCGGGGGTGCGGGGGCTGTGGGTGGCCGGATGGCATGACAGGAATCTTGAAGACAAAAATTTAATGAAATAAAAATAATTACTACACGCAGTCAATTTGTCTATGAAAACAATATTAATGTCAAAAAAATATAACTGATTTTCAGAAAAATAGTGACATATTTAATATTTATACTAGGAATAAGTGTAAGCTTGCAGTGCCCATTACAAAGCTCCAGAAAATAGGTGATTCATTCAGGGACAATAGAGTAAGATTTTATAATAATATCCCGACTAGAATTACAGGTAAGTCTTTAAATGAATTCAAGAATTTCGTAAAAGGCAAACTTATTGCTAAGGCTTTTTACTGCTTGAAAGATTATATTAATAATGAAACTGCTTGGGATTTATTTGCTCTAACATCTACTATTAATATTAACGGATTGTTAGCGCCAACGCAGGTATGGGCTCCAATAAAACCTGCCAATAGGTATAATTGAAACCCTCATCACCATCAGGTTTTCTTGCAGGCTCTTTTTTGGAGGCTCGCGTAATGAACTCGCTATAAACTTAGTTATAAGACCCGTCTGGTACCAGCAGTCTATTATTAAAGTAGGACACTCAATTACCTATTTGTTTAAATGACTCTTATAACACTGGTTGTCAGGGTCATCAGTTATTAGTGTAAAGTTGTAAGTGGCAAATCTATATTCTTAGATGTTGTTTTTCATTGTTTTGACGATTTGAAAGTGCCTCGTAAGAAAGTAGGATAGGCCTATTTAAAAAAATATGACTTTGACTTGCTATAATTCTAAAATTTTCGTCATAGTTTATTTATTTCCTTGGCCAGCAGTCGTAACGGCAATAGCAGATGTTTCTGTCCATCCTAATTCTGATTAATTTCAGATGCATTTTGGGTTTTGGCCGGGAATCCCGCCATCTATCGGATCCGCGATATCGTTATTATTTTTAATTTACACTAATTGATTTAAAGACTTACAACAAGACTTTCATTTAATTCTATTAATATTGATTCTACAAGATGCATTTCATACCAAACAGATTTTATCGCTTTAGGGTGACTGTCCAGCTGTGAGGTAAGGTCTTCACTTCACCTCACAGCTGGACATTTTAATGGAATAGCTGTTGATTAAGGTTAAATACTTTTTTTAGCATTTTGAGGTGCCAGTAGAACTGAAGCCATGACTATCTTCAGGAGCGCAATGTCCATCAGTGGATGTTCAGCGGCTAATATGATAATGATAATTAAAACTGGTCAGTTCAGACATACGACCGTGTTAAAAAAACTAGACCCTTTTAGGATAAAAGTCTTTAAAAAACTAGTCCTATATTACGTAAGTACCTTCTTTAGAGCATTTGTCACGTGCATCAGCCCATTGCAGCGGCGCCATTTGCATCTTGAGCCACCCCTGGGCCTCTGGGTAGAACGTATAGTCAAGCCGGAAGAAAGGCACATCTGTAGGTCATGAATTAATTGAATATGAGCACAAAAAGGTATCTTGGCTGCTCTTGTAGATTGGACTGCAGTCCAATACGTGCTATTTTGTGCACAAGGCCTACTTTGTTCACGCACAAGGCCTATCACTCCCATTTGCGACACCAGATCAGTCAAATGGTTCAGCTGATGCTAGATAGAGTAGAGTCAGTTCAGCGAAGATTCCTTGGGCAGTAATGACTTGTTTCAATACAAAATATATACGACTATATGGCTAGGTTTGTAAAATCTGAATTAAATGGTCTTAAGCCGTGTCTCGTAACTAACCTTTGTAATCTTATGTTCCATGTTCCATTCTCTAATAATAATTACAGCCATTGGAAGTTGCTGGGCACTGCTGGACATAGGCATTCCCAAGGAAGGTGTAATTTTGCCCATAATTGCCGCGCTGGGCAAGAGTGTTGGCAATCGCAGATCGCAGCTTTCGCGGCTGCCCATCTCCGCCCTGTACATTTGAGCTACACTTTCTTCTAGTAGTAGTAGACGTCTCTTACGACACCTGGTACAGGGGGAGGTACTATTCTACTCTGCCGCTACCGCACGGCATGTCATAAGTTTAATATGGACAAAAATGTATTCCTTTATAGTTTGAACCTATTTAAGAATATAGTAAGGAATATGAGTTAGATAATAATCATTTTGTAATTTTATTATTTTATGTAGTATTTACTTGTTTAATCTTTTATAATAGTATTGAATCTTGTAGTAGATCGTTGGATTTATGAATAAATAATAATTATAAAATCCAACATCTTTCTTCTTATCTTCTTTATCATTCTTAGTAAATATTAATACATTTAATTCTTTAGGACAAAATAATAATAATAACATTTTTTTTGCTAATCTATAACATTCTGTTGCGATAACTACCCATTTTAGGCAATTTCATCAGTTTCCACCCAGTTTTATTCTTGGAAAATTGACTCTATTTCAATAACACAGCAAATTACATCGAAATTATCTGTATTAGTTTGTCGTCATTGTTATAGATTACTCATATTCATAAAAAACTAACTGTCTTGTTAGACACTTGTCTTAGATAAAACAAAATATAGTTAAAAACCTATTGCGTGTATAAATTGAGACGTAAACTATTCTATCTCACAAGCCGTATCAAACTGTGGACATTGGGCAAATTTTGATTAAGATTGGTTCAATATTTAAGAAGTTCAACCGGTACAAACAATGTGTCACGAATTTTTTATACATAAATATATAATAATAAATAAATAAAAATAATAATAAATTCCCACAACATCTCATACATTGACCTGACTCCGTGGTAAATCGCTTCAAGTACTTGTGTTACGGACGTCAGACAACAGAAGAATCAATAATATACTAAATATATATATATATTTAAAACACAGATACATAACGAATACAAATATCATCATATAAATATTTGCTCTGGGTGGGAATCGAACCCACGAACCTGGCGCACAAGATAGAATCACTACCATAAGCGCCATTGGGCCCATCACAAAATAGTCAGTTATTAGTTCCTTTGCGTCTTCAGGCAGATTCCATCGACTGTTTCTTTCACTGGGACCTGTCTCGATGAAACGCTGATGGCGATGGGGTGGTGACTACTTGGAGTTTCGATTGCGTGACTAGTTTCGGTAGGTGATTGGGATTACTAGTAGTTTGAAGCGTTTACTTCCGCTTTTTCCAATCCCTGAATGTTCTGATGGTGGCTACAGCGTCGACTGGAGAGCCTAGCTGGAGTAACACCAGTTATGATCGGATTTCAAGGCTAGACTATTTCCTACAGATTACAGTCTTAGTGCCACATTCTTGAGAAACGCCAAGACCGAATTGTCTGGTTAATGGACCATGTGAAACGGATAGTGTGCGGGAGTGAGAGGCGAGACGACGTCAAATACTAGCTCATGGGAGAGTTTCCGCATAGTTTTACCCCGTCAAATATCTCACTCGAGCTTAGTCCTATTAAGAGAAAGGTACGCGGACGTGATAGTAGTTAAAGATATTATGTCACAGTACCCAGAAATTTATCGGCTTCTCTCACCTTTGAAACCTCTGTCTTTGCATAGACGAAGGACCGCGTGCGCGGAAAGTGATTGCGACAGTTAGGGGATTAAAAGCTCTGTATTGAGCTCCTTTGGGAGGACGCGAATAATAGCGTTGAATTTGCTTTCCTCTGGGAGGGCGAAAGGGTGATGACTTACGCAATTCACCCGTAGGAACGCTGAGAGGGTGCGGAGACGTAATGGTCCACTATTTTCGAGTAGCCCGTTTAGATCTTAGAGTAAGCGAAACCGCCTGCTTGAGTCCTAGCTTTATGAAACAACATGTAAAATTTAAAGCAAATCTTTATTGTTGATACAGGATACAAGATTAGTACAGTGAAGTATACGGTTTAAGACATATTTATTTATCTCTGAACTTCTCATAACTTTATTTCTGTAAAAATACTTAATAATAAAAGCATCATATCAGCCATTGTAAGTCCACTGTTGGGCATAGGCCCCCCCTAGAAAGAGGGAATTAAAAAAGGAGCACCGCCCCCTTACCCAGAATCGATGTATTCACTCGTATGCTCACGCGGCTCTCTCGCGCGCTCCCGTATCCAGTCTTGCATCTCGTTGTACCAGAAAGCCGTTGTCATTTTCATTTTAGTCCGCGCAAAAGCATGCTTCCGT
>JACJUM010004390.1:60856-75835 GCA_020976665.1 Heortia vitessoides
TCACCGATGCATTCTTTCTCTGCAAAGCTGAAGGTAGATATGCTAGTATTTTTTTTATTTTTAACGCACGTAATGTATCTTTCAAGCTAGGTGGTGAGTAGGACGTCCGAGGGTGTCCGTTCCTTTTTGCTCTCGCTAGTGTAGTTCTTTCAGGAGCTGAAACAAGCCCTTGAAGTAGTTGCAAGTAGCTTCCGTTAGCGAACAGAGGACCCGAAGTGCCAGGCCTGTGCCAAGCTTGTCCTTGATGATTATTATTGTTTATATCTATAAAGCTATGGTTGAAACTTAGATATATCGATATAAATGCCTGTGACGATCTTGTAAGTGTAAATAAATTTGATTTTACTTCTTTACTCTGACTTGCTGTAACGAGGCGTATATTATTACATAACGATCATTGGTAATCAATAAAGTTTATGAATTAAAAATGTTGGTTTTCAAATATTAACACATAATTACATCGAATTTATTTTTCTATATGACCTTTGTCTTAATAAAACACATTTAATCCTATTTTTACATTCTTGCTATCACGTTGAACTTTCCGTGCAATCTCAAATAGTTTAAAAAAAAATTGTTTATACTGAGTTATGGAGGTGTAAATGTTAAAAAGTATAATGAAAAGGAAATATTTACACGCAGGCAAGTTGTTTTTTCGACAAGATAACTGAAATAAAAAAGCTAAAATATATAAGGTAATTTATGTTTATATTCGGGTTAAATTTATTTTGTGAATGCGTAAATCTAAGAAAGTATGATAGTGAAGTTTGAAACTTGGGCAAGCGATTTGACATCAGTGTATATAAAATAAATTGGGGATTTGACTACTTCCAGGAGCTCAGCTGGCATCACCGACGGACGAGCTAATGACTAAAAGCATTACATCGCTGTTAAAAGACCACAGGCAATCATGCGGTATCTACACAGGAATCCACTCCACGTTTCATAAAGGAGTATATTCTACCGTCGATGGTGAGTAATGAGGATCAGCTCAAAAATGGCTGTACACCGTATGCAAAAATTTATTTGAAGTAGGCCAGTAGTTTAAAAGTTAATCCTGGACAAACACCGTAACATGATATTTTATATATAAAGATTTATGACAGAATTAATAGTTAAATTTCACATTATATAGGCACACTACCTTATGTAGTTTGTCTATATAATGTGAAAAGCGGTTCTATTCCCACCCAAGATCAATATTAATATGATGAGCATGTGTGTTTTGTTCTGTTTGTAGGTGATATATATATACATATATATATAAGTCAAACTTTACAAATAATAGCCTACATTTAATTCACGCAATGTAGGGTGCCGTGGGGTACCGGCAGAGTAGAGGCAACTGAGGTACTGGAACCTCCTACTCCACTCCACCCAAATCAGTGTAGTTCAATAAAACAGGGCGGGGATGGGCACCATTATTTCCGTCGCGAAGCTCTGTTATGCGATTTCCACCACGCTTGCCCAACCTGTCAATTAGGTCGTCGTTCGTGTGGTTGCTATGGTGATGATGATTTAATTCTTTCTTGTTAGATGATTAAATAGCTTTGTGCGAAGAAGCGTTATAATCTTAGGGATTTACGTCGGATAGTGTTCCACAGGGTAGTGTTTTACCCCCTATACTTCTTTTTATTAACTGTCCTATCTCTAATATTTCTTTTAATTTTCAATCACCAATAAGCGCTTTCATATTTACAGATCTACTTATAAAAAGTTTTATTCTAAATACCATATCAAATTATTTCTGCAGGTAAACCACTAGAATCATTCACGCCATTTTGGGCACCAGGAGAGCCAGACAACTATGAAAACAATGAGGAATGCCTTATAATGACGCCGAATGGATTGTTGGCTGATGTCAAGTGTAATGACACATTTCCTTTCATTTGCTCCAAAACTTCCAATAACTTCGAGAATACTGCTTGTGGAACTAACGACAAAGGTAATCACAGCCACAAAGATCCAATTGCGTTTCTTAAATTATAATAAGAATAATAAATAACTTGCCGTCGTCTTGTTGTCGATTGACCTACCGGAAATTCGAAATTGTTAAAATGTATTCCGGAATAACATATTTTATAACAGTAAATGTTGCTATAACCGATATGACCGATGACCTTGATGACTCCAAGGTTTATATTACCTATAGCGCTCAGTCAGCTCATTACTTTAAATTAATTATCGGTATCAGATGGGTCTTAAAACTTAGTTTACCTCTACTATTAGTGATACAATATCCATCGCTTGTTTTTAAGGCATTATATAATAGCTTTCTATTTCATTGATAGCACGTATAGCTATCATTTTGTCAGCGACATGTCTTATCACAATTTTCTCATGATGATATAATAATTTGTAAATTATCAAACATAAAACATTACTTTATTTGTTCTAATGCGATATTTTTTTATACTATGAATTGGCAAATCAGGTCTATATTACGAAAAATCGGGCATCCTTAATTTGAACCTTATCCGTTAATATTTAGTGCTTAACTTTCAGAATACACCCTCGACAACCAAACTGGCAGCTGCTACAAGTTCCACAAGATAGGGCGCAGCTGGGTTCAGGCATACATGACCTGCGCGGCTGAGAGAGGCTATCTGGCGATCGTGAACAGTCGCGCTGAGGCGGAAGTTTTAAAAAACTTGTATGCCAACTATCCAGATTCTGTCATCGTCGCTTCCACCATACAAGTGGTCGGCTTGGGCTTCCACGAGAGGTTCCAACACAAGTTTTGGCTGACTATTCATGGTAATTGACAGTGGACATTCTGTTCGTATAATTGCATTACCATTTTTAAACTTCTTACTCAATCGTGAACTTAATGTTTATTAAGTTTTTAAACTAGTTAAGAAATGTCGCCCTCCTGGATGAAGACTGCAACAACTGAAAACAGTAATTTTTATTGCAGTTTTAAGTTGACAGATCGTTGAGTCATGATTCGCATACGAAAAAAAACTTTTCTGAACATTTCGTCTGTTCAAATCTTCCTAAAGGAATTCGACATTTGGGCAATGTTTTTAGGTTATGATTGTGTTTATACACTTATGTCTTCACCTAGGTGAGCGACATTTGGGTTTACAAATCTCAAACCGGGATTTAAATTTAAGTTCACAAAATAGTGGTAATAAGATATTGTGGTAGAGATCCTGAAATTAGTACCTCTCTGTACCAGCTGTCATAAGAGACGACTGAGGTACCGGATCCGAAAGATGGTGGTATATCTATTTGAAGCAGCGTTTCTTAAATACAAAGTGGGTATGGGAAGCAGCATCCTCGTAGCGAAGTTGCGCTAAGGGCAAAAATTTCCATTTGTTGTGTAGGCCTATGTTCTATGTGGACTTTTCGTAGCTGATATGATGATCCTGATATTACGGCTGATGTTTAAAACGATTAGACAATATTGTGATTGCCAGGGACATATTGTTGAACTTGGAATGGACAATTACAACTCGTTGGGTATTTTTGTATGGAATAAAGTGTTGCCTAAGAATGGGATTTACACTTGTACTTAAACAGGATAATAAATATAATGTAGGTACCCTGACGAAACCGGGACGGGATAGCTTCAGTATGGCTTCAAAATTTGTATAAACCTCAGTGACTACACCTGAGATAACATCTGGTACTAAAACGGTGTCTATTATTGAATTAAAATATCTAGCGAAAACATCATATGTATGTTCGTATGAAGCAGAAAAACATGCTCTTCTATAAAGGGGAAAAATTGCCGGCTGCTACCAGACTTCAAACTTTAATGGCGTACTTATATTAGTCTTGTATGTCATGTACCTCTTCCTGTATCTGGTGTTGTATGAGGCGACTTTGGTACCAGAACCGACAGCTAGATAGCGGTATATTCATCCAAAACAGTGCAGCTCAAATACACAGGGCGGGGATGAGGAACAGCTGCGCTCTGCGATTGCTAAGACGTTTGCCCAGCGTGGCAATTATGGGCAACATTCCTTTCTTTTTTTGAGAGCCTTTTTTGGGGAAGCCCATATCCAGCAGTGGACTTTCAATAGCTGGTATGATGAAATACAGCAATATATCAAAAAGAACTAGTACTAAAGTGTCTATGTTTGTACATAGACACTTTAGTACTATATTTTAATATACTATATTTTAGTACTATATTTTATTCTAATACGTATATTTTAATTTGAGTTAAAGCAAAAGTTGTAATCTGTTTTTATGGAATTACACGGATCATTTTGAAATTCGGAACAGTTTAAATGTTTATTAAGACAGAGTGTCTTAAATTAATATATTTACATAACATTTAAAGTACAAGATATTACTTTTTTCTTTGCGTAGTACGAGTAGATTCAAGAAGGAATGGAGGAACCGAGAAAGTTCATGAACTAGCTATTTGATATGCCATTTAAGCAACTAACAAGTAGAACTGATGGCCGATGACTCCAGAATAAAAACCAGCGTAGCGTCAAAGTTTCAAAAGATTGCGCTGGATGCAAACCACATGCAGACATTAACTTGGGACACCTGTATCAGACAACGGACTTTCTATTGCACATATTGTGCATAATTCTTAAGTAGTTTGCTATGACTTTCTGTTTTATTTCACAGGTCAGACTTTACTAGAAGCAGGGTTTGCGGACTTCGACGACGACCAACCAGATAACCACCAGGCTTTCGACGGAGGCTCGCACTGCGGCGCCATGTTCAGAAATGGCCGTTTGGACGACGTCTGGTGCTACAGCGTCACGATACCATTCATATGTGAAAAGGATCCGAAATACGTACATGTATAGTCATAGTAGATTTGTTGTATCTTGCTATTAAGACTAATAATTTTGAGTTGTGGAATTATGAAAATCTAATCCAATAAATAGGCTGGTTAATTTTTTTTTAAAGTAGGTACAAAAAATTATCACTTTTCTATTAGTCCAAAATACTACCATTTTTGGAAATTATAAAGTTTAGTTTTACTTTTCATAAACAAATGTAAACGCTGTCAGCCATGTTATCTGTGCTGTGATTTCCTGCGTTACGTAAACAATTATTTAATTTCCTTACAACATAATACAATTTAGCATTGTCTACAACGCTAAGTTTTTATTAAGAACCCTGACTTCCACTAGTTTCCTGTGCGGGTGACAAGTTTGTTAAAAAATTGACAGCTTAAATGTCACCATAATCATATTAGCCATTGGAGTCCACTGTTGGACATAGGCCTCCACAAAAAAAGGGCCGATTTCGCCACTAATTGCCGCGCTCTGGGCAAGCGTGTTTGCAATCGCAGAGCGTAGCTTCGTAACGGGGATGCTGCTGCCCATCCCCACCCTGTACATTTCAGCTACACTGTTACGGTTGGATATACTGCTATCATGCGACACCTGCTACAGGGGGATTACTCTGCCGACTATTCTAAATATATATACATATATAAAAATACATATACATACATATATATGCAACTATTTTGGACTTTGATTAACTGCAGTCAGTAAATTTGCGAAAAATTTGATATATTCAAGAAACACAGATTTATTCGAAATTTCTTCTTTCTTTCTATTTTATTCGAAAATTTAATATAAAATTGTTTTGTAATACGTCTTCCAATGTGAATGGGCTTCAAAACTGTGTAGTTATAGTTCTGTATTGAAGCTTTTTTCAACTAAGATTAACTACTTTGAGATTATAATAAAACAAGAAGGTATAAGAAAGTTAAACAATGATCAAATGAAAAATTGCATGCGATTGCCCCACTGGGCAAACGTGGTAGCATATTATAAATTATTTTTATTGGTCTAATTTTCAAAAATAAAGATTGGCCCGATGGTCCTGGGTTCGGTCTCCACCCAGGAAAAATATTTATATGATGGTATTTTGGTTTCTTCTGTCTGTACAGGGAGTTAATTATATGTATTTTAATTATTAGTATATTTGTCTGATTTCCGTAACACTAGATTTAAGCAAGTAATATAAAATCAGGTCAATGACAGTTGGATTCCAAAAAAAAAGATCTGACTACCAGGCTACAACTGTACGGACATACATTTCTTTGCAAGGTGATGTTCTGTTTATGACTAGAAATGTTTGTTTCGCTTTGTTTTGAGTCAAGTCAGATATTTTAGCTTTCTTTATTTATAATAAAAAAACTCTCACGGACATCGCATATAACCTGATTCTAATAAATGGTATCATAATACGCGTCTGTTTTGGATATCAGACCACTGAGGCACTGCAAAAACAATACTTTGATACATATATTTAACCGCTTGTCCATGTGTATCACTCGTGTTAATCCTCAAGGTAAATATTAATCTTTACTTATTAAGGTCACTCTTAAAAAACCAAAAATCATTTCCAGATTGAACATACCTCACAATAACATGTTATTAATCATAATAATAATTCCCAAAACATTTTATATATTGACTTGACTTCGTGGTAAGTACTTGTGTCACGGACGCCAGACAACACCGGATTCACAAACGAACTACTTAAATACATATATTGAACTTCCAGACACAGAAAAACACAAATGTAATTATATAAATATTTGCTCTGGATGGGAATCGAATCCATGTCCTAGATATTAGAAGCAAGAATTTTGGATACCTTTTACGACTTTCAGATATGATTCGGTCATGTTCCAATCATGTTCACTAAAGGTGGGCTCGCTCCCACTCTGGCAAATATGAATATGATAAATATTTGTATATGTCCGGTGTATTGCTGTTAAATGTGTTTAGTATTAGTCTGTTTTCGAACATCAGAAATACAAGTGCAGGTTTAAGGAATAAGCATTCTGTAGGTGAACCAAAGTTACTGATAATCTAGCTCATCTGCTAGAATATTTCAGTAATAACTATTTCAAGTAGAAGTGGTAATAGAAAGGATAGCTCTACACCAGCCTGATGGTTGATCGAAACTGAACAGTGTGCATGAGAGTTTTATTCTAAAAATTTTCAAATAATTGTGGAATTTAATTGTCAAAACCCCGTGAAGTCTTCTTCACACTTATATTTTTAGAGGTTTATCGACTTCAAACAGTTGACACCGTGAGCTTTTACATTGCCCCCTGGTTCCAAACTAACCTAAATAGGACACAAGTAATATTAGAAAACCTACAAAAAGAAACGAACATTCCATTCATTTATAGTTGTAGGAGGCAACCATCATCTTAACTTTGACATTTATATTATAAGTAAATAAAATAAATTACCTAAAAATCTATTAAAAAGGCATACAAGTACGCTCTAATTCCAAACTAAAAAAAAAATTTATTAGCAATAGACCGATATACAGATTTGCTAAGAGTATTTTGGCAGGCACTTTATAGTCTACGAGGTACACAGCGGTTTAAATGATCACGAACCTTGCAGAGCCAAGTCACCACGAACGCCAAGAAGAACAACACCAGCCTCTCAAAGAAAACAGTTGTTTGATTATTTTTAACAGAAAATTTAAAACTCTTTATGACAATATTCTCTATGTATAATCACTTCGTATCGTCCTCGGGGATAGGTAAAAGGTAAAATGTAAGGCGGATGGATTAAAGTAATATCAATAAAAACCCGAAAGATTAGGTTAATGGACCGGTGCATAGAAGTTAAAAGCTTAACCCGCGTTTGCAGAGTTTTTTATTGTGTAGACCTTATACAAAGGTTCGTATGCGTCAGTATCTCACTCTTGCTACCTCCACCGCCAAGGATCAGTCTTTGTATTGCTGTGTTCTGGTGTTCTGGTTTGAAGTGTGAGAGAGGCAACAAAATTACAGGTCTTTAGGCTCCAACCATCCGGGCGTATGATTATTTGTCAACTTTGTTATTTACAAAAAAAATAAGAAATTTTTTAAACTCGGTGTTGTTAACATATTTTTATGGTTTGCAGTAAAGGTTTCTGTGAATATATAGGTACTAAATATACAGAATTAGGCCGCGCCCAGTTCTCTATCACCAATTTGAATTCAGCGCCGATAATGAAGTCGTCTGTTACAAATATGTAATATGATTCATTTCTAACAAAATGTTTCACAAAATTCCGTTATCGGTGAAACGAATACCCAGTACCTAATCATTGAAACGTCTTCCCTTTCCGTCTTCGTGACCATCCCTTCATCAGCGCCCCCGGAGCGCATTGACTGATTAAGTTATCAAATATCATCTTAATTGTAATTGAATTATTTAATTTAATTATTGTATTGGATATTATACAAGTTATTTCAGCATTATATTGTATTTTCTCTGATGTCTGATGTCCGCGTTTTAAGCGATTTATCTCGGAGTAACGTCAATGTGTGAGATGTTTTTAAAATCTAAGTCATACAATCTATTTTGATTATTATTTCATTTCTACAGTACCGGTGGATTAGAATAGTATTCCCCTCTGTCTAGGTGTCGTATGAGGCGATTAAGGTAGTGAAATCTTTGGCGGTATATCCCTCCGAAACAGCGCAACTTAATTGACTGAATTGAGGATGTGCAGCAGTATCCTCGTCGCGAAGTCACGCACCACACTTGTCCAGCGTGGCAATTATGGGAAAAAATCTCCCAATCTTGTGCAGGCCTATGTCCAGTAATGGACTTTATATGGCTGATATAATTGCGTTGATTATTCCTAGAGACGTTATTATGCATATTTTTTCTCATTATCGCCACCTCCCGTCAATGAGAACGTGGGATTTATCAGGGCGACCTTCAACTTACTGATAGCTGGCTTATCTTGACACACAGCATTGATATCGTATTGAGATTGCTCGTCAAGATGTTGTATGACCACCCGTAAATATTTTTCTGTACACAAGCATCGTCTATCAACATAATGATCTCTCCAAGAGATTTTCGACAGATCCTAGGCGCAATCATGCAGTTCTATTAAAATCGCCTCTGCAGCCTGTGGGTGGCCCTAAGTTGGTGTGAATCCAGAACTTGACGACAACTTTAAGTGCGTTATGTGTGCTATGTGCTTTGTCATCCATAACTTTGGTTCTCTAACATTCTTCCTGATTAGGATTAAGTCAAAAAGACTTAATTGGACGTAAACTTCATCAAAACAAAGATCGGCGTGATTCTCATTCTTATCTATTTCTACCGTCAACCACTGTCAATGTTTAAAATGACTGGGTAATGTGAATAATATCTTCAAGTTACAAAGATGGCAACACGCTAGATGCATAAGGCGTTTACTGACACTCGGACTGCATGCTTGTTTCTTGAGTTAGGTAAAGAAAAAAATGCACATAATTCCTTCTTTATAGCTCGTTGGGCTGTTTTGAGTTTTTTTAACAGCTTCCACTGTCTGCAACCTCATTTCTATCGACATAGCTTCCCGAAAATTCTTCAAATAGGATCAATCATTCGGTTGGATCCATCCTAGCCTGTATTTGAGCTAAAACAGCGCGGTGCGATGTATCATCTGTCGGTTCTGATCGCACAGTCGCTTCTTACGACGTCTGAATAGAGGAAGATACTGATTTAGTCATTAAGTACCCCACGAGTAATAAAAAATTAACAAATGTTTTACTTAGATATAACAAAGAACAGGCAGATAGCGATATATCACCGTTCCTGATCCATTCGAAACAGTGGAGCTCAAATGCACAACGCGGGGATGGGCAGCAGCATCCGATGGCTACGATGCAATTGCCAACACGCTTGCCCAGCGCGCCAATTATGGGCAAAATTCCCCGTTAATTGGTGAGACCTATGACCAACAGAGGACTTCCAATGGCTGCTATAATAACGAAAAAGTTTTTCTGTACCCACAAGACCACGGCTCGTACATACAACATATACGTTCTACAAAATACGTGCTTGTGTTGTAACACAAATAATTACTTTGCGCAAGTACTTTGTTTACCCAGATGTTTTTCAATTGTTTAGGAAGTACATCGTTGAAATTCGAGTATCAACACTTCTGCGTAATTTAATAAGTTTTTGTTTGACGTGATTGTTTAGATTAGATCTACTTAAACCGCGGGATCGCGCTGAGCCCAGGCCGCATAAAACCGGTCCTAAATTCAGGAGGGGGGGGGGGGGGGCTATATCCTGTACTGGCTGATATGATGCTTGCGAAAAGAAGACCTTATACAAAAGTTATCTGCATACCGCAGTTTGACCTATTTCTAATACCAAACAGTAGTGTTGGAATTACCGTTTTTTGGTTTGAAGGTTTAGAGTAAATCATTAAAATTACTTTTTAATGAAATGTGCATTTCAAGGCTTTATTATATATGGATTGTTTGTCGAATGATTGAATGAGGTCCTCCTGATTGCCAAACTCTGCATACATATTTTTGTATTTTACTGAAACTTAGTAAAAGATTAAAAATAAAAGAATATTTAGTGATGGTTCAAGGCCTTATTTTAAAAAATCTATTATCAATCATTAAAATAATTTGTTGTTAAATGGCTATTTTTATTATAATAGTTGTCCTGTTTAAGGTATATACCTATGTGTACAATGCAAACAATATTGCGACTATAGATTGACATAACTAAACATCTCTTTAAAATATAAAGTAAAAATTGGTTCAATTGTTAACAAGTTCATACCGGACACACATCGAGTATGTACATAAGTAAATTATTTTATGTAAAGATAAAAATAACGTTTTTTAGTGGAGTGCTGTAGATTCTAGACCTGATCAACAGTGTGATGTGACAATATTATACATTCAAGTCACAAGGTTGGCAATGTGCTAGTAACATCCTTGTAATATTACGAGCGTCTAGAAGCTGTAGAACTACGTAACGCTTACTATCACGCGTAATATACGCCTGATTGACGTCCTGGTCGAATAGAAATAATAAAAAAAACGTTGCTGTTTCTGAAGTTTTTAACGTAACGGTTTTTCATTGAAAGTCATGAGACACGTGTAAAATATTATTCGAAAATAATTTCTTAGGGTGGTCAAAGAGGGGTCCAAGGTTTATATAAACTGACGTTCATAGACGTCTCTAGCATAATCGTTATGAATTGTAGTGTACTGTACTCCATCATGCTTAACGTAACCATGGTTACTCAAGCGGTACATTATCTGCAATTAACTATTGAATCGGGCTTCCTTCTCAAATGGTGTGGAACACTAGACACCTTTGACACTTCCCTCTACAATGTATGAGTAATTGTATGTTCATATATATGTATATGTATAATAATACATGTTGTTGTTTTGGTTTGCACAGTTAAAGGATGTTAGTCGAAGACTATATGCCTCTGCGGCTTCTTTAAAGCGCTTGCGAAACTTTTTTCCTTTTGCCACCAAAATAGCGCTTGCTCAATCCCTACTTCTACCAGTCCTTGATCATGCCGATGCCAGTTATCTAGACCTTACAGAGGATTAACTTGAGAAGCTTGAGCGTCTTCAAAACTTCTATATAAGATTTTTGGTTTACGTAAGTTTGATCATGTGTTTAACTTTCGTACTAAGCTCAAATGGCTACCTATTCGACTTCGCAGGAACGCTCATGTCGTCTCTTTGCTATATAAGCTATTGTACTGACCATTCTTTCCTACTTATCTTAAAAGTCGCTTTGTGTTCCTTGGGGACAGCCATGAAAAATCCCTAAGATCGTCAGAGAATTTATCACTCAAAATGCCTCTGCATTCCACAAGCTTCTATAGCAAATCCTTTACAGTTCAAGCTGTTCGTTTGAGGAATGCGCTCTCCCTTGAAGTGAGATCTGCTCGTCCTTTTTCTATTTTTAAGAGAATGGTGAAGGAGTATTATCTGTCACTTTGATTTTGCTTTTTGATTCTGTCACTTTCCTTGTTCTGTAACTTTATCTTTTTTATGTATTTGAATGTATGTGTATTATATGTATATATATATGTTTATTATTATGTATGTATGAACTAAATGCACCTCAAACTTTCACCAGATTAAACATTATTTCTATACAAAGGTTGCCTGTAAGAAATTGCATTTAGCGATAAAACCGCCTCTTATACCTACTATTCCATGTTTTTGTGATGTTCTTGTGTTGTTTTCATTAGTGTAAAATAAAGAGTATATTATTATTATTATATAATTCTACTGTACGTGTTTTTGTCGCTGAACTCATCCTTAACGGCTAGACCTAAGGTCCTAGGACCTTGCTTGCGTGGGCTCTGAGTGTCACCGCACCTTAAATACGCTCGTATATTTACAAGGAAATATCACAGGCACATCGTCAACTTGAAGACTTGAAGATATTAATTCACATTACCTAGTAATTTCACTGTCTCGCTCACACTTTAAGCCGGAACACAGCAATCTTGCCAGCCCAGTTTCTCTGGGAAGCGCAGCGAACCCTAGAGAAACTGGGAACAGATCGTCAGCACCATACAAGTTATTGGAAGTCCAATGCTGGACATAGGCCTCTCCAAGAAAATGGAATGATTTGAATGTTTTTTTTTGTACGCCGCCCTCAATGGATGAAATTTACAAATCAGCCCGTCAGCTGTCGCTGTAGTCGGTAACTGGGTTATTTATCTACATACATACATCACGCTTGTGCTCTATCAGGGTGGGCAGAGACTATGGATCTCCACTTGTTACGATCTTAGCATACCTCTCTTGTTTCCCTTATTACTCGCATTAGTCCTTTCATTCACGCTCGTTTATACTTGGTACTTCTATCCGGGCCCTTCCTTAATACCTCTTCTCCTTAGTTAATGTATGTTAGCCTAGGTCATCCTACACCTCCCTACAACTCTTCCATTCACTTCCGTACTATTAAGTTGTGCAGACATTCTACTTTCATTCATCCTTTCTACTACCGCATCTAAACGTCTCAATAGATTTAAATTAATGTTTGTGAATGCATTCAAGAGAAGGCCTGAAAGATTTTAATTCACAAATCAGCCAGGCAGATGGCACTGCAGTCGAAATCTAGGCTATTTATCGATTCTGCAACTAAACTGTCGGATCGATTTCAATGATTTTTTGTAAATGCATTCAAGTGAAAGGCTGGATGATTTACATTTACAAATCAGCCTAGTAAATGGTGTTGCAGTCGTTATCTAGGTAATTTATCAATACTACAACTAAACGACTAAATCGATTAAAAATACTTTTTGTGAATGCATTGCGAGTGGATGCCTGGATGATTTAGATACACACACAAGATAGAATCACAACCATCTCCATCATCAGGCCAATCAATAATGCTCACAACCTAATTTTCTTTTTTTAAACTAATTAAAATAAACTAATTAATATTTTACGGGTCCGAGGACCGGTTGTATGTCGGCCGTGTCCAGCGTGATCCTGCGATTTTTAAGCAGATCGCCTGTCCTGTCGTCTGTCGACTTAGTCTATTAGAAAAAAAGTCATTTCTTTGTCACGGCAAAATATATTTTTGGCAGTCTCAAAACGTTATTGGTCCAGTTTTTATACTTAGAATATTCTACAAAAGTACTTCGGTGTGGGGTGAATCGATAATTTACGTCGGTACGAGTTGTGATATTATGAAAAGATCAAATTGAAATCAATATTTTAACATATACGAATAACCTTTTTTTTATGTAGTACTAGCAGCAGTTTCAGTTTTATCCGCGAACTTTGTTGTTATCAGTAGAATAGTAAATAAGTACAATAGAAGTAAGTTACACGTTATAACAATAGTTTCTAGCCAATCATCATATCAGCCTGAAAGGTCCACAGTTGGACATAGGCCTCCTCAAGATAGGGGGCTTTTTAATTGCTGGGCTGGGCAGACATGTTGGCAATCGCAGAGCGCAACTTCTGGACGATGATGCTGCTGCTCATCCCCACCCTGTAGCATTTAAGCTGCTATGTTTCGGATGGTTGTACCGCCATCTCTCGGTTCCGGTACCTCAGTCGCCTCTTGTGACACCTGGTACAGAGAGGTACTATTCTACTCCGCCGGCACCCCACGGATGGACGGTAATGAAAGTCCGCTTATTTAAATTCACAAAAAGACATATCGGCACTTATTAATATTAGGAACCTATAAAACTTTTCTAGAAGAATTTTCAAACCAATACAGTACACCAAAATATGTTTACATTTGTTTCATGACGTTTATGTGTTTTTTCAGACACACATAAAGTGCAAAGTTTCAAAGTAACTTTGCGCATCCGTTTTTTCCCCTTAAGGGGTGAATTTTCGAAAATCCTATCCCATAAATGGAACTCATGTGCAAAACTTTAAGTTTCTAACCCTTATAGTATACTCGTATGTCTAGTTTAGACATAACAGTGCAGCTCAAATGCACAGGGTGGGAATGAGCTGCAGCAATAATGGCAGTTATAGACAACAGTCCCCCCATATTAGGGAGGCTTATATCCAGCAGTGGACTTCGCTGGCATGATGATGATTATGAGATATCAAAGACGACGTTTGTATGAGTACTATCTACCAGCCTTAACATTATTTCTATCCAAAGGTTGCCTGTAAGTAATTGCATTTAGCGATACGGCCGCCTCTTGTGCCTACTATTCCATGTTTTTGTGATGTTCTTGTTTTATTTTCATTGGTGTACAATAAAGAGTATTATTATTATTATCTATACTCTAGTAAAGGTCTTTGTACCGTAATTTCTTGATACTAACATAATGTTTTATGAATGACACCTATTACTACCGCCAAATGGCAGTGTACGCAATGCTGTCTTCCAGTTGGAACACAGCTAGGAAATCTAAAGTTTTTTTAGTCTTAAGTTTGGCAACGCCCTAGTTATATTCTTGTGATAGATGGTCGATGCGGTGATGACTATCACGAGGTCCGTATGTTTTGTTTGTTGACTTCCTCATAGAAAATAACACGACGAGGTAAAAATATAAAAAAATCCATTATTTAAGAATTCTCAATCTTCAATTCTCTCTTCTACAAACGTTCTTATTATTGCTGGGTATTTCTTACAAGATATCACATGATCGTTATTAAGTAAACAACATTGTACTTATAAAACAGAAGTGCTTCCGTCACTTCTGAATAATCTCTAAGTGCCACTTTCGGCATTAAAATGATCATAGTGATTGTTTCTATCGATTTTT
>JACJUM010004390.1:88471-104485 GCA_020976665.1 Heortia vitessoides
TTCGACCAACTTGTTTTTCCACCTAGTCTAATATATTTTTATATATATAGTATATTTTTATATATATAATATATACATGTATATATTTAGTTTAATTAATTAATATTAAGTTGTATAAATTGATGGGTGATTTATATTTTTATATGACCTGACAGAGGTGACATAATATATATATATAAGACAATTAATTGTAATTACTTAATTGTAGCAATTTTATTTGTGTTTTATTTGCCAATATGCAAGCATCGTAATATGAAAATGTAAGTCATTGTATCCATGGCTTAATATGTAAGCAGTTTGTTACCTGTAGTCTACATATAGCACCACACCTTTCTGGCACTGGCCGAGACCACGTCCAAATGACTTATGGCACATAATTGCTTTTAGATCGTTCTCGATAAAGCCAAATATCTTAATTGTGATTTTATTGTCTTAGAATGTTGTCTGATGATAAATAATCAGACATTTTAAGTTCACCAGTTGCAAATATTTTAAGTATTAATTGATATATATATTTTAAAGTGTTTCTTATTATTGGAGAATCAAAAGGATATCCACAAAATGTGAATATACATACTAAATGTGTATGGTTTTTTTGTATTATGTCCGGAGATAACGCGTGTAGTACTAAATACATAAATAAATAATAACAAATTCATGTTTAAAGCACTTGTGTTACGGACAAACCTTAAATTAATTATATATAAACAACACCCATACACAGAACAAATACAAATTCTCATCATATTAATATTCGTCGAGGTGCGGATCGAACCCACGACTTTTGGCGTACAAGATCGGATCTTTTCCGTCTGAACCACCGGCCCGTCAACAGTTTAACATGGCAATCCGTCAAATATACTTAAAAAAAAAGTTATACTATATAACACTTATATACACCTACAACACATAAACATAAAGTAACATTAGTTGACAAGTGACAAATTTTGATATATATCTTTTTATTTTGTTAATGAGTGAGACCAAAGTGAGACCCTTTTGTATGATGTCTATCTCATGTAAACATGCGTGTAATCAAATTTCATTACATGTATATGTATATATATTGAACTAAATATTTAAAGTGCCCGATGGTGCAGTTGGTAGTGATCCTATCTTGTGCCCCAAAGGTCATGGGTTCGATACCCTTCCAGTGCAAATATTTATATGATGATATTTGTGTTTGTTCTAGTATATATTTAAGTAGTATATTAATGATATCTCTGTTGTCTGGTGTCCGTAACACACACGTGCTTTAGGCGACATATTTTGGAGTCAGGTCAATGTATGAGATTTTGTGGGAATTTACTAAATATGCTAGATGACACATGAGTATGTTAAGTCAAGAAGTCAAGACTACATGTCAAGAAATGTCATTCAATTATTTTAAATATAAAGATATCTGAATGGAAGTTGTTGGAGAATATAATTGAAGAGACAAAATAAATGAAATTTTTATGCCTATTGACTTATGTTTGTAGTAATATTATAAGAAGCATGGTAAACAAAATATTACTTTATATTTAAGACACTTTTTTTTCTTTATGTATAAATAAATAGATATATTCCCACAACATCTCGTACATTGATCTGATACTAATTGTGTTACGGAAATCAGACAACAGAAGAACAACAAATATATATAAATATATAAAATATATAATATACTCAAATAAATATATTATGTAAATATATTAATAATTAATTAATTAATAATATATTCTGAAAATCTTGATATTCCTTACATGCGTATAAGTATAAACGTACATCCCGCTTGTATCCATAATGGTAGATAGAGACGATGGATCTCTACTTGCTACGATATTGGATTAACTCTCTCGCGCCCCTTTCACGCGTCTCGCGTCCCTTACACCTTTATACTTCTGAATTTGTCTCTTAATGAAAATAAGACAAATGTATGAAAATACACCAAATATTAAACAAAAACATTCAATGGGGACCTCATAGTAGATTTTGCTAATAGACTTAGCAATAATAATAGGCAGCTCCCAAATAAGTTTTCAAACAATGACTAAACGTTATAAAGTCTGGCATGCTTCCGAAGAGGCGTGAAGACCACTCACATTGTAACTGACAATCAAACGTCAATAATGACAAATGAAACGCATTGCCGAGCGATGCATCATGATTAAATCGGGGATTTGAGAGTGAATACAAATGGGGTTTAGATTAATTATTTTTCCTGCTGTTTCTCTCTGATCATCATCATTACAGCTACTGGTAGTCTACTGCTGGATAAAGGCCTATACAAGAAAGGGGGGATTTAGCCCATAATTGCCACGCTGAGCAAGCGTGTTGGCAATCGCAGAGCGCAGCTTTAGCAGCGGGGATGCTGCTGCTCATGAGTAACTTGGCGGGAATGAGCGTGTCACTTAGGCATATCTACGTTTAGTGATTACAACTCCTGCCTAGCATGGTAATTATAAGCAAAGCCTGGATTAACAATATTAAAAACGTTTCTCAAAATATCACATCACAAGTTATTTTAAGCAAATTTTCATTTAGCAAAAAAACCTTTATCAAAACAATTTAACGCAAATTCTTGATTAGCAAATATTTTTTTTGACAAAATTTTTTTAAAAAAAAATAATTGTTTAGTCATGAAGGTCTAGCAAACACAGGTGATAGAGAAGCAATTTTATCAGACGCACCACGACTAAAGAGGGAGAAGAAATATTTAAACAAAGACGAAATAATTGACATTATATTGCAAGTTTGCAACACAGAGCTGAATATTCTGAGTTTAAATTACTAATATTATTATATATATTAATATATTTTCAAAAATTTATGTTAGTAAAATGTTGATTTACTCAATCTGACTTAAAACAAAAATCATAGTAAATGGTTTTCAGCTTAAATACTTAGTAGTTTAAGTAAATCAGTTTTGTTTCTAGGAACTGTTCCTTAAATTATTAAAAATAATGTACTTTTATAAAACACGATTTTTGGACATTTTTTGTTAAAAAAAAATCTGTATTCCTATGCAGAAACAATCATTTTCCTACACTATAATAAATAATTTAACTAATAAGTATGCGAAGTTATAATTTGATCAAAGATTTTTTTTAGAATATAAAATTTGCCAAAATAAATCATTTGCTATATTAAAATATTTCTAAAAAAAACTTGTGAAGGTAAGATTTTGCCAAATGATAATTTGAACGAATGTATAAAGTGTGAAATATACATTTACTAAAGATTCATTTAGGATATGAATCTCGGGCTACAATTTACACATTACATTTTTTGGGAAGTGAAATTAGACGAAAAATAGTTTGTACTAACGGAGGGATCCCGCAAAGCCTCCTAATGTCTAACCTGCCTGATAATATTTTGGAAAGTCCTATGTCAAGCAATGCATGATCACCTAAGATGATGGTTATAACGATGTGAGCAGGAAACTTGAAATCCTTGACACTGTAACCCTGTCTCTAACCCTGTCCCGGTATTGAGATGGATTGGGTCAAAAAATAAATTTTAGAATCTCATAGATCAGCTCTATATGAGTAGAGAAACAAACACGTACTGATGAACGCAGGAATGCGGACGCGAGCGCTGCATATATCTTTGTTAGTGATTGACGTTCGGCATTCAGATCTCAACTCATTGATTACAAATTACCGCTAGATTCTTGTCCGATACAGCTATTTGATGGGCATTTGTGAAGATGATATATTGATAATGATTCACTTCTGGACGGTAAGTTTTATCCCTAATGGTGGCTGGTCGCTTTCTGGAGTGACTTCGTGCATCCAATTTATCGCGCCCATACGTACTGTCAGCTCTTGACAGTCCATGATGTGCTCACTGATATGCTCACTGTTTCTTCGCTCCTGACACAGGCTCAGGCCTGTCGGTGATACATAAAGTGAACTATATCTATTAGGGATGAATTATTTGAATCTCTCAAAATATATTCAGCATGGCAATTCACATAGGTACATCATGCTCATTTACATCTACCATGTAATCATCTGCAAGAGATATAGTAAAGCAATATAAATTTAGTAATATTCTGATAGTAAAAAGTAAAAAAATCCAATTAAATAAAACAAATGTGGTTGGATGTGGGTCTATCATCATATTAATCGTACCATTTGTTGATGTTCCACTGATCTGTTGATGTGGAGGTAGGCCAATCCAAGAGAGGAAAATAACTCATGTCTGCCCATAACTGCCTTTTATTTATGTAAATTGGTAGCTATCGAAGTGCGTAGTTTCTCGACAGGGATGCTGAAGCCCATCCACGCCCCGTGCATATACCGCCATTTGTCGGCTCCTTGGTGGCCTCTTACGATATATACGAGTATTGCAAAGGGAGATACTATTCGACATTGCTGGTTCCTCACGGTAAAAGACATGGTCGTGATATTAACCGCAGGACGTTTATTGCTGGACATAGTGACTTGCATGAAGCGAGATTGTCGAAGATACGCTTGCAGTAATAGAGTAGTAGATGTTGTTAGAGTCAGTTAGAGAGAGCATTTTAGTTAACATACGTTAACTAAATTGGTGACTTTTAAAGAAAATGTCTGGTGAATGGTCTGAAGCTGATTAGAAATCAAGACAGTAAGCAAACATGTTTACGTGATTTCCTGTTAAATGTTTTAATTGAATGTTAACATCCGAAACATTTTACTTTTATTTGCTGTGAGGTACCAGCAGAGTAAAATAGTAACTCCCCCTACACTTGATGGCGTAAGGACGACTAAGGTACCAGAATCGACAGACGGGTAGTATATCTATCCAAAACTGTATAAGCTTAAATGCACAGGATGGGGATGGGCTGCAGCGGCCAGCCACAAAATCTGTGCTCAGCGATTGCCAGCTCGCAATTATGGATAAAATGGCCCTTTTTTTGTCTTCCGATAGTTGGTATATAAATGAAAATTAATAAAAGATTATTTTCAACTGTTTTTTACAGTGACTATGTCTGCTATAACTATATTTATTCTGATGATGAAAATATGATTAAGTTTACAAATGTACCGTCTGGATGTACAACAAAACACGTGAGCGTGAGGTACCGAATGCAGATGACCTGTGTATAAGAGTTACCTCTAGTAAAATTTACAATTCATTTTACTGTATGTTATTCGAAATGAAATTATCAAATGGAAATAACTTTCGTGTCGAAAGTAGCTCGTTAGTTGAACATAAATGACACAAGTTCATACAGTAAAAGTTGTTAGGAATCAACGTGATCCGAGACACGCCCAGAATGCAAATATATGCAACAAGTTTTTCGCATAATGATAGAAGTTAACTCGGAATATTGCAATTTTTGGTTTGAACAAAATATTCAGTTCACTAACGAAGTACATTTGGATGTTAAGGGTTCTTATATTATAAACTAGCTGTGCCCGCGACTTCGTCCGCGTGGAATAGTTTTTTGGGTACCATACCTATTTACTTCAAATTATATAAACTTTGAATGTCACGTTTATTTATATCGAATCAATGGCATGAAAAATAAGTTTTAAGTTTCTAGCTCTAAAAATAGCGATCCATGCAAACAACTTTTCATCCCCCCTTGCAACCCCTGACAACCCTTATTTCGAGTTCAAAAATAGCCTATGTCCTTTCTCAAGGTCTAAAGATTGTCTATGCCAGATTTCATCAAAATCGGTTGAGAGGTTTAACCGGGAAAGCGTAACAGACAGACAGACAGACAGACAGACAGACAGACAGACAGAGTTACTTTCGCATTTATAATATTAGTAGGGATGTTATAATAAATACTCTTAGTCTATGTTAGAGTAGATTTAGGAAGAATAAAGAGGCTGAGCACTGTGGCTATTTTTTGCTAATTCTTTCCCACTTACTAATGGTCGCCGCGTGATCGACATTTGTCCGTCGTAATTCATAATTTTTTTATCGATATGTTCGATCTTTAATTTCATCATTGTATAGTATAAAACTTATGTGTATATATGTAACCTTTTAAGCTACGTAACGGGTTTTGGTGCGGTTTGTTTGATAGAAAGAATGATTCAAAAGGAACGTTTATATATACAATACATACATAATATAGTGAAGAAACACGGATAATTTTAGAAGTTTAGAATTCGATGTAAACATTTAACATTATTCTCGGATAATTTGCGATTCCATTGATAACGCTGGCTGAGGCTGATGAGATATCAAAATAACATAATGAAGGTGTACTTATATGAACATCCGTGCAAAACCGTGATGAGTCCAAGTACAAACATCAGACATCAGACATCAGAGGAATCACAAATATATTCCCAATTTTGTTGCAAGTTTTTTTAATCACCATTTAGCATCCAATAAGACGGTTTTCACTCCTGTGATAACTATTATGTAGCAGCTTAAATCGAACTGTATTAATATGTTATGTTAAGTGTAACAGATGAGCTCATACATGCGAGGTTAATGTCAGTCCCAGTTAATTTGGAACCCGTTCAGACGCTACACTAATTATCTTGATGAGCAAATCTATATCATTAACAATATACGAAGAAGTTTAGTTACACTGTTTGAAGCAAGATTAAATAAAGTAACAAATTCACACAAATACTTATAACAGACTTGTCTGTGAGATAATTCCCCTAAAGCACTTTTAACACCTAGACATAAAGTAAACACCAATATTCATCATATAAACGCCCTGAGGTGCCGGCAGAGTGGAATAGTCCCCCCCCCCCCCAAGTACTAGGAAACGTAAGTTAGGCGACTAAGGTACCATAACCGATGGATGGTGGTATATCATCAAAAACAAATATAAGCTGTTATTGCACATCATGCATAAAATGTTTGATGCACGGTGTGCTACAAGGTAGCGTGTTCTGCCCTATGCTATTCTTCATTTATACTAACAATTTGTACGATACATGTAACAACTGTAACGAAACACAACATTCCATTGTTTCTAAATAAAAGCCCTGTTATTTTGACAAAAAAAAAGTTAACTCACATAATGAAATGACTAAGAATGACATATCTTTGAGTCAATTAATTTAATAAAATTATATAGAAGCGTTACAGACAAATAAATGCATGCTGATAACAATTAAAATTGATAACAGTATATCCACCCAAAACAGCATAGTTTAAATATAGCGGAAATTTTTTAAAATAAAAATATAGGTTTGTTTCACTATGATTTTGCTTATTTAGTATAAACATATAACAAAATTATAACTTTCAAATGCATAAGATTGCAAACAAGCATACGGATAGTAAGTGTCACTTTAGAATTCTCAACTTATGGAAGTATTTCACAAACGCTCCGCAAACCTTCATCATAGCAGCCATAGATTGTACACAGCTGGAAGTAGGCCTTATCAAGAATAGGTAAATTTTCACTATATCAGGTCACTATTGCTGCATTGGATAGACATGGTGGTACAATCATAGAGCGTGGTTTCATGACAGAAATATTGCTGGCCATCACATTGCTCATGTAAAGCAAATAATGCTTCTCTCAACTTTTAAGCAGTAGAAATAGGTGAGGGTGAAAAAACAATCTACACGACCCTTGTTTAAGATTCACATTCATTGACGGTGAGAATATTTTTTTTGTATTTGGCAGATGACACGGATCATGAACAATCGAAGTCATTCATGATTTAAATAAACAAAGCATGTACAGTCAGAAACCTAAATAGTTTTGATTGATATAAGCAACAACCAGGTTGTACGAGGTCATCAAAGTTATTTACATTAGGTAGACCTCATACAAAAAGTCATCTGCATTGGTACTTCACTCGCAACTATTTCTACCGCCAAACAGCAATGGTCGCATTGCTGTGTTCCGGTTTGAAGGGGGAGAGAGGCACTGAAGCTTATGGATAATATCTTCAATTCACAAGTTTGGCAGATCGTAAGTGATGTCCTTTTGAGAGCTTCTATGTATGCAGTAACTATACTATCATGTGGACTGTATGCTGTTTTTGTCGACTTGGTCTAATAAAAAATCCTGCATATGAAGAATATTAATAAGATATAGTTCACCTGGTGAAACAAGCAAGTATGTAATAAACATCAGCGTAGCCTATAGACGCTTGTAATATCACAAGGTTATCACTAATACGTTGCCAAATATGTAAATTGAAAGTATTATGAGACATTACCCGGTAACTTCACAGCCTCTCTCACTCTTTAATCCAGAACATAGCCATGCCAACAATCATATTTGGCGGTGGAAAAAACTTAAGTTATTAGATTATTAATATAAAAATATTAACTAGATACCGAATAATCTCTGAGATATAATATAGTTTTCAGAATGCTCTGTTAACAGAAATAAATAATTATACTGTTAGATTTCGTCAATAACTGTATTAGCGTAGTGTTACTTATGTGTAGTATTTTATTTATTTATTTTATACATATCTCTCTCGTCCTTTACTCGGATTAGTCCTTTCATACAATTCAATAAGGTACTCGTATGTTCGCCTAGGACGTCTTCTATCAACTCTTCCATTCACTTCTAATCTGTATAGGCATATTCTATTTCTGTCTATTTCTTATTTTTTCATATCCAAACCATTTTGGTAGGACTATTTCTAGTTTTACACCATTTCAATCTCTTGTATCTATTTTTTCTTTTTGATATTTTAGCATTCATTAAAATTTTTCGATGTTTTAATCGTCGTAAGTTATAATATACTTTACATTAATTTATAATAATAGAAACTAATTCTAGTATATCAGTCAGCTTATAATAGTAATTGCTAAAATGCAACGATTCAACAATAATTTAAGCCATTCTCATTGAGTACTTCATGTTGATTTTGTTATCATAGCAGCCATTTGATGTTCACTGCTGGACAAAGGCATCCACAAAAAATGGAGCAATCGCGATGGTATGATACTGACCATCTTTACCCTGTGTATTTGAGCTACACTGTCTCAGATGGATACACCGCCATCTATTAATTATAGCACACTACCACACACCTGGTACAAAGGGAGGTATTATTCTACTCTGCAAGTACTTCACGGTAATACGATATAATTTTATAATATTTGGTAATTGCAAAATTATTTCTGCATTTCTCCTAAAATATTGTTGCTTAATGTACGCCATCTTCGAAAGGAAATGGTAGAAATTGTTACAATGCCATCTGATCGTTCGTATCCGAATGTACAGCAACATATTGAATACCAATGTATTGGCTCACTGCTCCAGTATTGCAACAACGAATACCTCCATCGTCAGCCACTTGTGACTAACCGTTGACCTTTTAAAGTGCATTGCCGTTTCAATTTGACGTGTTGCGTTGATGGATCAAACGGAGAAGGGAATGTATTAGTGCAATGGCAAATACTCGGCCAGTTAATTAGCTCTGTGGATATCTTAATGTGATGTAGGGCAGTTGTAAACAAGACGATTTAGTTTTGAGTCTTAGTAGTAGACATTTGTAATGGTTTCAATGGTGCATTAGATAGTGTTTCTGTCTATCATGCCATGTGTTTTCGGTTCGATTTCCACTCAGGAAAATTTTTTATAATACAAATATTTGTGTTTGTGCTGTGCCATCATCATACCAGTCATTCCACATGTCCACTGCTGGACATAAGCCTCTCCAAGAAAGAAGGAATTTTGGCCATGTTTGCCGCGCTGGGCAAGCGAGCAATACAGAGCAATCACAGAGCGCAGCTTTCGCGACAGGGACGCTGTTGTCTATCCCCATCCTGTGCATATTACATTGTTTCGGATGGATACCTTAATCGCCTCTTACGGCATCTGGTACAGGGCGAGTTGATATTCTAATAGGCCGGTATTTCTCGGCTATTATGCTGTATGGTTATTATAAATTTATTAAGTATTGTATTTGTAATTTCTCTGTTGTTTGATGTTCGTAACATAAATGATATAAGCGACTTATTTCGAAGTCAGCGCAATGTATGAGATGTCGTGTGAACTATATAAAAAAATATTTTTATAGCTCTAGCTAAACCAGAACATTCTAAAATATTTAGAAATGTCTCTCTTGGGTGGTGAATATAAAGAAATATGTGGATATCTATTGTATGGAGAAGCGAAACCGTTGGTTTTATAGATGACGAAGTTGTTTTTCAGGTATTAACTTAAAATAATAAGAAAATTCTAATTTTATTCCCTATTCTATTTCACTTTTAATCTACATAAAGTCTTATGCGTTGCCCTGACTCCATAATAAGTCGCTAAAAGCCCTTATATTGCGGTCATTGAATGACAGTGACATTACAAATATAATACTTTTAACACCCAGACACGGAATAAATACAAATCTTTATACTGGGTAGGGATCGAGCGCACGACCTTTGGCAGATGCGAAAATTACACCAAATGCGCACTTTCGCCCGTCATCAAATGATAACGTTCTTGGATATTAAGAATTTTATATATTTAGGAGATAATGAGATTATTAAATGAATCTTTCAGTTCAAAGTGGGACTGTAACGAGGATATGAAAAATAAACAAACCTACAATCTCGCCTTTAAAAGCGTTTTTCACCATACGTTTTAGTGTTTTCCTTGAAAAACAATGCCATCTATACAATGTTGTGAGAACTACAACATACCAGGTTTTTTAATGCTTTATTCTGTACTCCCAAATATTGTATAGATGGCATCACTATAGTCACTTCGTCACTTAAGACGGAGAAATATTAATTTTCACATTCCATACATTGTATCTTAAATCGAATTCAAGTAATGGCGGAAGAAATATATGCGCGAAATCCTTTGTATTTATTTATTTCTGACTTTGGTTGATAGTTTCAAGTATAATAGGATACTAATTCAATAATATGTGTTAAAAACCGCTTAAACATAAATAAAAATAGATTATCAAATATAAAGTTCTAAATAATTAATTGTTCTTATTCTCTTTTTGTTTTTTTTGTAACCCTGCGCATTGTTTCTTACGATACTTCAATTGAATTTATGACCATTGATTTGTGTTACCTCTCTCTGAATCCGGTGTTGTAACAGGCGACTAAGTTACCAGAACCGACAGATGGCGGTATATATAGATATATTCGGATGGCCGAATTAGTGTACCTGAAATGCACAGGATGTGGACGGTCAGCAGCATCTCCATCGCGAAAGCTGCGCTCTGCCAACACGTTTGCCCAGCGCGGCAATTATAGGCAAAATTCCCCCTTTCTTTGAGACGCTTATGTCCAACAGTGGCTGGTATGATTATGAAGATTATGTATAACTGATATTTAAAATTGACACTCGTTTTTGTTGGCCTGATGTAAACCGATGTATATCTGTATTCTTATAAAAAGGAATATACAGAGTTTTACTTATACTTTAGCTCCAAAAATACGGCTAAAAGTACCTAGATATAAAAAAAATGCTTTAGCATCTAAGAGGTTGAACCTGCAATTCATATCGTCGGTCCGATTTGCCAATCCAAATCCTTTTTTTTAAATAATCCTTTAATGTGCTTGTATAAAATAAATAGTTTTATACACTTCATCTCCTAATTGTCTGTCAAAAGTTCTCAGAATTCTGTTTTGATTGTAATTACCCTGTAAAAGTTTTTCATAAGAAATAATTATTATATTTTACTGTTTAAATTTTTCCGCCAATCCGTCCGCGTAGTTTCCTTAAAAGTGTGATACAAATTCCTTCCGCGAGTTTATAAATGGATTGTTGAATGAAAGTTTTCATGGCGACACCGTTTCAGTCGTTCGCTCGCGTCCGGCCTTACAATCAAAGTCGAGACAAATGGGTTGCGAAAAGCTATAATTACCTCTTCACTCGTCGCCTCCATTCATGGCGATCTGTAACCCATTTGAATCAATCAAAAGTTGTCTCTTGTCCAATCACGTGGGGAATGTGTTCCACACTAAAATGTCTGTCTTAAATCTTTACCAATAAAAAAAAGAATTCATATTTATTTGTTCTGGCATGTTTGGCATTATTAAATGAATAAATATATTCACACAACATTTATACATTGATTTGATTCCACGATAAGTCGCTTAAAGCTGCGTGTGACATCAGACAACAGAGGAATCACAAATACTTACTTAAAAAAACTTATTTAACACCCAGACACAGAACAAACATAAATATGATCATATCAATATTTATGCAGGGTGGGGATCGAAACCACGACCTTTGCCGCATAAGACGGGGTCACTACTATCTGCGCCATCGGGCGCGACAGTGAAAAAGAAATCAAGCTAATATCCTGAAATTTATACATAAAATAACATTTTCAGCGTTATATTATATATTGTCAAGTGCTTTCATTTATTACCTTTCATTTCGTACATTTTTACGCGCAAATTATTTTATCAAATGTTATAAAAGAAAAGTAATAAAACAAAATAACATCTAAGTGGCATTATCATGACAAAGGCGCTCCTATTGTATATATCTCTTTGCACAATGACAGTAGATATTCAATAATATCTTTATTTTTGTTTCAAAAGTACGTCGCCGTGAGTCGACTTCAACAAGAGATTATGCAAACTGTCTAAAATATATGTAAATTGGTATTGCAGTTTCATACAGCTGTGTTTCTCCGCGCATGGCAAACGGTGTTTGATTTGAGATACCTACATATTTAATGCATGCAGCTTGGAAAGGAATTCCACTGAGACCGGAATCAGTATTTAGAAACAAAATAAACCGAACATTTTCTAAGCGGCAGCCAACTGGTATCTCAAGGCGTAATTGCGTTGCGTTGAATCTATTCTCTATTTATTTGTGTTTACCAAGTTTCTCTTTCATAGTTGGAGGTACCGATAGAATAAAATAGTACCTCCACCCGTGTCGGAAGAGGCGACTAAAATACCAGAACCGTGTTGGCCTTATATCTATCAGAAAGAGGTGGGCAGCAGCATTTCCGTCGCAAAAGCTGCTCTCTGCGATTGCCATCACGCTAGCCCAGCGCGGCAATGATGGGCAAAATAACCCTTGTCTTGGGGAGGCGTATATCCTTCTAATCTGAGTCTTCCAATATGAGTGATATGGTGATGATGATGACGGCCGAGCTTCTTATTTTTATTCATCTTTCTTTATCAATAAATGTTTATCATTCTTATACAAGTATATGTATATACCCCCAAATTATCTTTTCTTCTAACGTCTCCATTTAATTTACCCCCTTGGTTTCTCACTCATCTATTTATATCAGGTTATATAATAATAGTAAGTGTGCGTGTATAGTTGTATTTTAATATTTATAACTTTTGTTGCTTAAACAGTCGCATCATTTTGCGGGTTAATTTAAAATATTGTTTTTAACGCAGCTCAAAGAAACTGTAGCTTTAAAACTCATATGATTTGAAAAAATCACAAAGAATAAGAATAAATATGGTTTTAAAATTATTCTTAAATTCATATTGATCATACAGCCTCGTTACCCCTAGATATGTTACTAAACGTTTAGACAGCCCGTCTGTGGACAACAAGTATAATTAGTAATTTTGTATAATCATAAGGGCAGCAGCATACAGCACGCTTCACCAGCGGGCACAGATTCCTCTTCCTTCGGGAGGCCAATGTCCAGCAGTGGACTTTTAATATGTCTGCCATGATGACGATGAGGTACATTTGCCAGATCAATTTCAAAGTCGTAAGAGTAGTTCTGAGATGTTGTGACTGCGGGAACTTCATCAGTGAGCTTATATCGAGTTCAAGACATCAAATGGTAGAACTATGCGGTTGCAGTGGAAATTGTTTCTACTCTGTTATTGTTTGACTTTAATCAATCAATACATATTATTAATATGCATTAATGTATTTTTAATCATTTTTCAGCCATAATGTTAATTATGCATTAATCGTATTGTAACTTATTTTTACGTAATTATATTGCAATGGCTGATGAGATGATGAAAATATTAGGTTCAATTAAATTTGTTAGTTGTCCAAAATAAAGGACGTCTAATCAGATAGTCACAATTCTGTATTTTTAATATTAAAATTATATTTGTTACAGACTTTTCTAAGAAATCCTCATTGACAACGATACCTGCAACGTATTGAGAACGCAGAGAATTTCTTCGATACACACTTTTTCTTTTACGATTACTTACTGGTTTGACTTCAATCTACTTGAGTTGTACGTTTGTTTTTTTTTATATTTCTCAAAGCATTACACACGTCTTAAAAGGTATCTTGTGTTTTCTATAAAACATGCTTAACGTCAAGAAACTGAGCTTGCCTTTATTTGAACTAAGAACATCGCGCTTTTACAAAAACTGTTGCAAATGACAACTGTTGTTTTGTGTTGACCTTTTCAAATTGACCCATGAGTATTTATAGCATCAGCCGTAATATGTCTAGTATATGCCTCTCTGATCATCATCATATCAGCTGTTGGACGTCCACAGGTGGATAAAGGCCCCTCCAAGAAAGAAAAAATTGTGCCTATAATTTGCGCGCTGCACAAGTGTGGTGGTAGCATCACGACGGGGATGCTGCTTCACATTCCTGCCTTGTGCATTTAAGCTACACCATTTCGGATCGATACTCGGTATAAAGGAAGGTACTTTTCTGCTTTGCCGGTACCCCACAGCAATCTATTCTAACCGTGGGTATTTTGTCTATTATAAACACGTTGGATAGGCAGATAAATAAACTATAATATTTACAATAAAACAACGCTTAAAACACTTGTGTTACAAGAATCACAAACATAAATCTGAAATAGATGTTCAACAGACAGAAAAAAAGATCAAAAATGACCATCATTTAAAATGTCCTGGTGTCTTGGAGCGGTACATTCCACATCTTTTATGGAAAATCCTTTACAGTTTAGGCTTATCGTTAGTGGATTTGTCATTGTATGTAAATATTACTTGGCTTATATATATGTAAGTCAAACCAAGGGATAGGGTAAGGTAATTATATATTTATATAATAAATAAATATGTATATTTAATTGTGTTTTATTATATATTATTATTTTTACATAGGGCCGCCTATTCTACTTTTATTTTAAATTCGTATCCAATTCTTTTTTATCTGTTTGATTGGTGTATAATAAAGAGTTTTTATTTTTGTTATTATATTTTTGCGATAATTTATAATATAGCTCTTTATAATATCTTATTCTACTGGTTGCCCTGATGTACCGAACGTCTGAGGTACCGAAACTGCAGGGCATTTTATTCCATAGATCACAAATGCAAATTTAAGACCCGCCTGTTCCTAATCGATTTGTTTAATGTAGTCCAAATTTAATGTTCTATGTGTAATCATACTCAATTGAGACCACAGAGTCTGTACTGTCTGAAATTACGCATTTTATTACTTTTAAATAGAATAAATTATTATATTTTTTGTATTAACCTTTTTTTATTATTATATTGAAGATTCAAAATTTATTTGTAATGGGTCTACTTGAATAATGCTATGATTAATAAAGATAAGTAAACTCAAAAGATTTTTTACATATATAGAAAACAAGATAAATATTACAATGCAAGCATAAAGATGATTGGATATTATAATGAATACAGAATAAAAAGTGTTAAACACAACTGAAATCTAACAAAGAAAGCCTATAGAGAAGTTACATTTCAAATAATTTTAACGGAAATTATTGTAATCCATTTATATTACTAAGAATTATTAAGTGAAAAATAAGCAAGAATTCACTTGAAAATACCTCATACAAAGGTTATCTGCATTGGTACCTGTTCTCAAATATTTCTACTGCCATAAAGCAATGTTTGCATGTTCACAAATATTTCTACTGCCATACAGCAATGTTTGCATGTTTTCAAATATTTCTACTGCCATACAGCAATGTTTATATTGCTGTGTTAAGCGTTGAAGAGTAGGAGAAACAGTGGAATTACTAAGTAATGTGACTTAATATCTTTCAGTTACAAGGTTGGCTAGGTGGTGTTCTTATGATAATACGAAGGTCTATAGGTTGCAGTAACTGCGTACTGTTATAAGTACTGTAATATTGTCGGGTAAAGTCAAAGATATACGATAAAAAAAAATTAATTTAAAATCTCGTAATAAAACTTGAAGTGCATTAAGATGCATGC
>JACJUM010004390.1:112355-123888 GCA_020976665.1 Heortia vitessoides
ATTGAAGGCATAAACATGCTTGCCTTTCTTACCCTTCAAACAGCAAACGGACCACAGTACAGCGTCTGCATTGTATGAGGTTTATACTAGGATTAAAAGTTCGACCAACTTGTTTTTCCACCTAGTCTAATATATTTTTATATATAGATATAGTATATTTTTATATATATAATATATACATGTATATATTTAGTTTAATTAATTAATATTAAGTTGCATAAATTGAGGGATGATTTATATTTTTATATGACCTGACAGAGGTGACATAATATATATATAAGACAATTAATTGTAATTAGTTAGTTGTAGCAATTTTATTTGCGTTTTATTTGCCAATATGCAAGCATCGTAATATAAAAATGTAAGTCATTGTATCCATGGCTTAATATGTTAGCAGTTTGTTACCTGTAGTCTACATATAGCACCACACCTTTCTGGCACTGGCCGAGACCACGTCCAAATGACTTATGACACATAATTGCTTTTAGATCGTTCTCGATAAAGCCAAATATCTTAATTGTGATTTTATTGTCTTAGAATGTTGTCTGATGATAAATAATCAGACATTTTAAGTTTACCAGTTGCAAATATTTTAAGTATTAATTGATATATATATATAAATATATATATATATATATATTTTAAAGTGTTTCTTATTTTTGGAGAATCAAAAGGATATCCACAAAATGTGACTATACATACTAAATGTGTATGATTTTTTCGTATTATGTCCGGAGATAACGTGTAGTACTAAATACATAAATGAATAATAATAAATTCATGTTTGAAGCACTTGTGTTACGGACAAACCTTAAATTAATTATATATAAACAATACCCATACACAGAACAAATACAAATGTTCATCATATAAATATTCGTCGAGGTGCGGATCAAACCCACGACTTTTGGCGTACAAGTTCGGTATCTTTTCCGTCTGCACCACTGGCCCGTCAACAGTATAACATGACAATCCGTTAAATATACTTAAATAAAAAATAATACTATATAACACTTGTATACACCTACAACACATAAACATAAAGAAACATTAGTTGACAAGTGACAAATTTTGATATATTTCTTTTTATTTTGTTAATGAGTGAGACCAAAGTGAGACCCTTTTGTATGGTGTCTACCTCATATAAACATATGTGTAATCAAATATCATTACATGTATATGTATATATATTGAACTAAATATTTAAAGGGCCCGATGGTGCAGGTGGTAGTAATCCTATCTTGTGCCCCAAAGGTCATGGGTTCGATACCCTTCCAGTGCAATTTTTTATATGATGATATTTGTGTTTGTTCTAGTATATATTTAAGTAGTATATTAATGATCTCTCTGTTGTCTGGTGTCCGTAACACACACTTGCTTTAGGCACATATTTTGAAGTCAGGTCAATATATGAGATTTTGTGGGTATTTACTAAATATGCTAGATGACACATGAGTATGTCAAGTCACGAAGTCAAGACTACATGTCAAGAAATGTCATTCAATTATTTTAAATATAAAGATATCTGAATGGAAGTTGTTGGAGAATATAATTGAAGAGACAAAATAAATGAAATTTTTATGCCTATTGACTTATGTTTGTAGTAATATTATAAGAAGCATGGTAAACAAAATATTACTTTATATTTAAGACAGTTTTTTTTCTTTATGTATAAATAAATAGATATATTCCCACAACATCTCGTACATTGATCTGATACTACTTGTGTTACGGAAATCAGACAACAGAAGAACAACAAATATACTACTTAAATAAATATATTATGTATATATAATTTGTCTATTTATTCTGAAAATCTTGATATTCCTTACTACTCACACATGCGTATAAGTATATACGTACATCCCGCTTGTATCCATAATGGTAGATAGAGACGATGGATCTCTACTTGCTACGATTTTGGATTAACTCTCTCGCGCCCCTTCCACGCGTCTCGCGTCCCTTACACCTTTATACTTCTAAATTTGTCTCTTAATGAAAATAAGACAAATGTATGAAAATACACCAAATATTAAACAAAAACATTCAATGGGGACCTCATAGTTGATTTTGCTAATAGACTTAGCAATAATAATAGACAGCTCCCAAATAAGTTTTCAAACAATGACTAAACGTCATAAAGTCTGGCATGCGTCCGAAGAGGCGTGAAGACCACTCACATTGTAACTGACAATCAAACGTCAATAATGACAAATGAAACGCATTGCCGAGCGATGCATCATGATTAAATCGGGGATTTGAGAGTGAATACAAATGGGGTTTAGATTAATTATTTTTCCTGCTGTTTCTCTCTGATCCTCATCACTACAGCTATTGGTAGTCTACTGCTGGACAAAGGCCTATACAAGAAAGGGGGGATTTAGCCCATAATTGCCACGCTGGGCAAGCGTGTTGGCAATCGCAGAGCGCAGCTTTCGCGGCGGGGAAGCTGCTGCTCATGAGTAACTTGGCGGGAATGAGCGTGTCTCTTAGGCATATCTACGTTTAGTGATTACAACTCCTGCCTAGCGTGGTGATTATAAGCAAAGCCTGGATTAACAATGTTAAAAACGTTTCCCAAAATATCACATCGCAAGTTATTTTAAGCAAATTTTCATTTGGCAAAAAAACCTTTATCAAAACAATTTAACACAAATTCTTGATTAGCAAATATTTTTTTGACAAATCATTGTTTAAAAAATAATTGTTTAGTCATGAAGGTCTAGGAAACACAAGTGATAGAGAAGCAATTTTATCAGACAAAGACGAAATAATTGACATTATATTGCAACACAGCTGAATATTCTGAGTTTAAATTACTAGTATGAATCGCAAATATTTTCAAAAGTTTATGTAAGTAAAATGTTGATTTACCCAATCTGACTTAAAACAAAAATCATAGTAAATGGTTTTCAGCTTAAATACTTAGTAGTTTAAGTAAATCATTTTTGTTTCTAAAAACTGTTCCTTAAATTATTAAAAATAATGTACTTTTATTAAACACGATTTTTGGACATATTTTGTTAAAAAAAAAATCTGTATTCCTATGCAGAAACAATCATTTTCCTACACTATAATATATATGTAAAGAAATTAGTTCTTTAATTATTATCTATGGGCCTATCTATGAATAGAGGGCGCGACTGACAGTGCCAACTTAATGACGTTTTTAAAATATGGCGATAGGGTAGATTAATAAAAAGTTTACTAATTGTGATAAAGGAATCGACTAGCTAATTTTTAAATAGTGGCTAAAATTAATAAACTTTAAATGTCGTTTCTTTGTATTTTCAGGTATGTTGTGTATCTGGATTGTATTGTTCTTGTTGTTAAAAAGATATTTGTGCTAAATAAATCTTTGTATTTTCAGAGCAACACGTTTATTATTGCAAAATTCCAAAATCACTATAAAATTGTCTTATAAAACGACATTTTTAGTAATGACTGAGCAAAGGAAAATGGAAAGACTAAGATTTACTTTCGCGTTTTTGTCCGCAAGTGATGGCAAAACGAATATAATTTGCATAACCTTAATCGAGACACCCGATGGACGTATATATGAGGTACCTGATGAACACAGAAATGCAAATAAACATACTGATATAACTACTTCAGAAGTTTACAAGAAAATCAAGAACTCGCTAAAAAAGAGACATCAGACACGGAAAATATGGATCCCACTGACAGATCAATTACGGAAAATTTACCTAGATGAAGGTGAAAATGTACAATTCGGTGACCAATATCTGGATGAAATTTTAGAGGAAACGAAATCTTCCAATAACATTTCTGGATCGGAGTATAAAAACCTAGTGAAAATTGCTGAAAAGTTTTTGTTAGACAAATTCTCGGGAAGAACAGTGAATGTGAATCAATGGATTGGAGAATTTGAAGCTGAATGCGAAAGATTTGAAATACTACAGGATGAAAGCAAAATCGAGATTTTGAAACATCTTCTGGAAAAACAATGTTTAGACTGGTACACAGGAATGATAATAAAGTTTACCGTTAAGTCAGAATGGAATATGTGGAAAAATAATTTTTGTGAAACATATGGTAATAAAGGATGGTCTCAAGTAAAATATGCATATACATTCAGATATCAAACTGGCTCCTTATTAGAATATGCCACAAAAAAAGAACTCCTTTTATTAGAGGTAAACAAAGACATTGACACTCAGACTATGATAGACCTTGTTGTGATGGGTTTACCCGACTATATCATAGACAAAATTGATAGGACACTAGTAACATCAACTGCGAGCCTATGTAGTGAAATTGGCAAACAAGAGCATGCAGTGAACAAAAAGACTTTTATGAAAATTAAAAAGAATATACCTAATATTAAATCCAAATTTGAGAAAAACCCTCCATGTGATATATGTGAAAAATTAAACAAAGGTGTCCGTTTCCACCCCGAAGAAAAGTGTTGGTTTAAACAAACCAATGACTATGAAAATAAGAAAAAACATATCAAGAATGTAAACAATACCGTACTGGATATTGAATTAAATGATGATGACAAAAAAAACGAGTGATTACACCATTAATTAAAGTCAAACTATTATTAAATAAACAAATGGAGATATTTGGTATATATGATTCAGGCTCTAACGTTTCACTAATAAACTCCAAATTGTTAAATATTAAAAAGGAAAATAGAGGTGATTTCAGAAATACAAATTTAATAACAATTAATGGTGTAAAAAAAACACAAGGTTTGACGACAATAAAGATAAGAATTCTTAATATAGAAAAAAAGTGTTAATGTTTATATAGTAGATGGAAACGAATTTCAGTATGATTTCCTAATTGGACTTGACATCATAAAAGAATTTGGTTTGATTCAGGATCAACATTTGAAGATTACTCAGAGACAAGAAGGAATATCCACACATGAACAACCAATTCACAAAATTAGTACTAAAAAAGAGGAAAATATAAATGAGATATCTGTAAATTTCAATGAACATATAAAAGAACAAGATTTTAAAATAAATATGAATAATTTAAATACTCAACAAAAAACAGAAATAACTGAGTTGATTGAAGAATATAAATCAAGCTTTGCGAAGAACAAATATGATGTTGGAAAAGTACAAGACTATGAAGCTCGGATTGATCTGCTGGTTGATAGATACTGTAGCAAGAGACCGTACAGGTGTTCTGTAGAAGATAAAAAAGAAATAGAAAAGCAAGTAGGAAAATTACTCCAAGAAAATTTAATAGAAGAATCATACAGTCCTTTTGCAGCACCCGTCACATTGGCTTTTAAAAAAGAAGATCAGAGAAAAACCAGGTTGTGTATTGATTTTAGAGAACTTAATAAGATAGTATTGCCACAAGCACAACCATTCCCATTGATTGAGGACTTGGTGATAAAAGCACGAAACTGCAAATATTTCTCAACATTAGATATAAACTCAGCATTTTGGTCTATTCCACTACGGATCGAAGACAGAAAAAAAACAGGGTTTGTTACTCAAGAAGGCCATTTTCAATGGACCTGTTTACTGTTTGGTCTGAAGACATCTCCAGCAATTTTTCAAAGGATTTTGAGTAACATACTAAGAAAACATAAACTAACTGAATTCACAGTAAATTATATAGACGATATACTGGTATTCTCTCAAAGTTACAAGGAACACATTAACCACTTAAAACAATTGTTAGAGGCAATAAAAAATGAAGGATTCAGACTAAAGTTTACAAAATGTACATTCGCTGCAAACTCGGTAAAATATCTTGGTCATATAATTGAAAATAATACAATACGACCACTGAGTTAATTTCTATAACCAACTTTCTATAACCAACTTAATTTCTATAAAGGAGTTCCCAATACCAACTTCACAGAAAAATATCAGACAATTTTTAGGAAAGATAAATTTCTATCATGAATATATACCGAGATGTACAATAATTTTAAAACCGCTACATAATTTACTAAAAAAAAATCAGAAGTTTATATGGTCAGCAGACTGTCAAAATTCATTTGAGAAAATAAAAAAACTACTATGTTCACAACCAATCCTAGAAATATACGATCAAGACTTACCAATAAATATATATACAGATGCATCACTAGAGGGCATTGGAGCAATATTAAAACAGGTACAGCTTAACGGAAAAGAAAAACCGGTTGCATACTTCTCAAAAAAATTGAATGAGGCACAAAAGAAAAAGAAAGCTATTTATTTAGAATGCTTAGCCATTAAAGAAGCTGTTAAATATTGGCAGTTTTGGCTGATAGGAAAATCTTTCACAGTATACTCAGATCACAAGCCATTGGAAAATATGAATATTAAATCTAGGACAGATGAAGAATTAGGAGAATTCACATATTATCTATCTCAATATGACTTTAAAATAAAATATGCACCCGGAAAAGACAATTTAGAAGCAGACTGCCTAAGCAGGAATCCGGTACTGGAAGCAACAGACAATATAGGTGAACAATTAAGAATAGTTAATTTAATACAATTACAGGATGTTGTTACAGATCAAGAAAAAAATAAAGATTTACAAAATAATAAGAATAAATTTATACAAAGAGATAAAATATATTATAAAATAACTAACAAACAAGAGAAAATTATATTATCTGAAGAATTTAGTATAAAATTTATAGAACAAATACATAAGAAAATGTGTCATATAGGAGTAAAACAAATGCAAAAGAAAATTGGAAAAATATATACAGCAAAAAATTTAACAAAAAATATAAATGATATTTGTAAGAAATGTGAGATATGTATAAAGAATAAAACAAGAGGACAGATGAAATTTGGTTCATTATCACACTTAGGTCCTGCTTCAAAACCACTGGAGATTGTCTCTATAGACACTATTGGAGGTTTTGGAGGCACACGGTCAACAAAAAGATACCTGCATCTGCTGGTGGATCATTACACTCGATATGCCTATATACTTACCTCAAAGACTCAAAATGCAAAAGACTTTATTAAACTCATCAGTAACATAGGTAATCATAGTGAAATTGGCATGATTCTGAGCGACCAATATCCTGGAATAAACTCAAAGGAATTTAAATCATTCTTGAGTGAAAAATCCATTCCTTTAATTTTTACCGCAGTGAACTCACCATTTTCAAATGGATTAAATGAGAGGTTGAATCAAACGCTGGTAAATAAGATCCGATGTAAGATTAATGAAGAGAATAATAGAACAGCATGGACAACAATAGCACATTCCTGCGTAGATAAATATAATAATACTGAGCATACAGTCACTGGTTTCGCTCCAAGATACCTTCTAGATGGTACAGAAGTTTCGATACTGCCAGAAGAACTAAAACAATCTAAAACAGTAGATGACTGGATGAGAGATAGACAATTAGCATTTGAAAGCTCTGTAAGGTCGCATAATTATAATAAAAAGATAATAGACAAGAATAGAAATCAGTATAATTTCAATACAGGTGATATGGTTTATGTTGAGAATGGGCATAAACTGAATAGAAGAAAATTAGATGAGGTGAAGATTGGACCTTTTAGAATAGAAGAGAAAATATCTAATACTATATACAAAATAAACACGGGCCATAAGAAGCTAGAATCTAATTTATTTCATATTACGAAGCTTATACCAGTTCCTGTATGGACATAACGTTATATGGCGAAAAATTCTGAGGAGAAAAATTTTCTACCCTGGAGGGGGAGATGTAAAGAAATTAGTTCTTTAATTATTATCTATGGGCCTATCTATGAATAGAGGGCGCGACTGACAGTGCCAACTTAATGACGTTTTTAAAATATGGCGATAGGGTAGATTAATAAAAAGTTTACTAATTGTGATAAAGGAATCGACTAGCTAATTTTTAAATAGTGGCAAAAATTAATAAACTTTAAATGTCGTTTCTTTGTATTTTCAGAGCAACACGTTTATTATTATAAAATTCCTAGATCACTATAAAATTGTCTTATAAAACGACATTTTTAGTAATAACTGAGCAAAGGAAGATGGAAAGACTAAGATTTACTTTCGCGTTTTTGTCCGCAAGTGATGGCAAAACGAATATAATTTGCATAACCTTAATCGAGACACCCGATGGACGTATATATGAGGTACCTGATGAACACAGAAATGCAAATAAACATACTGGTATAACTACTTCAGAAGTTTACAAGAAAATCAAGAACTCGCTAAAAAAGAGACATCAGACACGGAAAATATGGATCCCACTGACAGATCAATTACGGAAAATTTACCTAGATGAAGGTGAAAATGTACAATTCGGTGCCCAATATCTGGATGAAATTTTAGAGGAAACGAAATCTTCCAATAACATTTCTGGATCGGAGTATAAAAACCTAGTGAAAATTGCTGAAAAGTTTTTGTTAGACAAATTCTTGGGAAGAACAGTGAATGTGAATCAATGGATTGGAGAATTTGAAGCTGAATGCGAAAGATTTGAAATACTACAGGATGAAAGCAAAATCGAGATTTTGAAACATCTTCTGGAAAAACAATGTTTAGACTGGTACACAGGAATGATAATAAAGTTTACCGTTAAGTCAGAATGGAATATGTGGAAAAATAATTTTTGTGAAACATATGGTAATAAAGGATGGTCTCAAGTAAAATATGCATATACATTCAGATATCAAACTGGCTCCTTATTAGAATATGCCACAAAAAAAGAACTCCTTTTATTAGAGGTAAACAAAGACATTGACACTCAGACTATGATAGACCTTGTTGTGATGGGTTTACCCGACTATATCATAGACAAAATTGATAGGACACTAGTAACATCAACTGCGAGCCTATGTAGTGAAATTGGCAAACAAGAGCATGCAGTGAACAAAAAGACTTTTATGAAAATTAAAAAGAATATACCTAATATTAAATCCAAATTTGAGAAAAACCCTCCATGTGATATATGTGAAAAATTAAACAAAGGTGTCCGTTTCCACCCCGAAGAAAAGTGTTGGTTTAAACAAACCAATGACTATGAAAATAAGAAAAAACATATCAAGAATGTAAACAATACCGTACTGGATATTGAATTAAATGATGATGACAAAAAAAACGAGTGATTACACCATTAATTAAAGTCAAACTATTATTAAATAAACAAATGGAGATATTTGGTATATATGATTCAGGCTCTAACGTTTCACTAATAAACTCCAAATTGTTAAATATTAAAAAGGAAAATAGAGGTGATTTAATAATTATATTAATACAAATTATATTATATATTAAATTAATACAAATTTAATAACAATTAATGGTGTAAAAAAAACACAAGGTTTGACGACAATAAAGATAAGAATTCTTAATATAGAAAAAAGTGTTGATGTTTATATAGTAGATGGAAACGAATTTCAGTATGATTTCCTAATTGGACTTGACATCATAAAAGAATTTGGTTTGATTCAGGATCAACATTTGAAGATTACTCAGAGACAAGAAGGAATATCCACACATGAACAACCAATTCACAAAATTAGTACTAAAAAAGAGGAAAATATAAATGAGATATCTGTAAATTTCAATGAACATATAAAAGAACAAGATTTTAAAATAAATATGAATAATTTAAATACTCAACAAAAAACAGAAATAACTGAGTTGATTGAAGAATATAAATCAAGCTTTGCGAAGAACAAATATGATGTTGGAAAAGTACAAGACTATGAAACTCAGCATTTTGGTCTATTCCACTACGGATCGAAGACAGAAAAAAAACAGGGTTTGTTACTCAAGAAGGCCATTTTCAATGGACCTGTTTACCGTTTGGTCTGAAGACATCTCCAGCAATTTCTCAAAGGATTTTGAGTAACATACTAAGAAAACATAAACTAACTGAATTCACAGTAAATTATATAGACGATATACTGGTATTCTCTCAAAGTTACAAGGAACACATTAACCACTTAAAACAATTGTTAGAGGCAATAAAAAATGAAGGATTCAGACTAAAGTTTACAAAATGTACATTCGCTGCAAACTCGGTAAAATATCTTGGTCATATAATTGAAAATAATACAATACGACCACTGAGAGATAACTTAATTTCTATAAAGGAGTTCCCAATACCAACTTCACAGAAAAATATCAGACAATTTTTAGGAAAGATAAATTTCTATCATGAATATATACCGAGATGTACAATAATTTAAAAACCGCTACATAATTTACTAAAAAAAATCAGAAGTTTATATGGTCAGCAGACTGTCAAAATTCATTTGAGAAAATAAAAAAACTACTATGTTCACAACCAATCCTAGAAATATACGATCAAGACTTACCAATAAATATATATACAGATGCATCACTAGAGGGCATTGGAGCAATATTAAAACAGGTACAGCTTAACGGAAAAGAAAAACCGGTTGCATACTTCTCAAAAAAAAATTGAATGAGGCACAAAAGAAAAAGAAAGCTATTTATTTAGAATGCTTAGCCATTAAAGAAGCTGTTAAATATTGGCAGTTTTGGCTGATAGGAAAATCTTTCACAGTATACTCAGATCACAAGCCATTGGAAAATATGAATATTAAATCTAGGACAGATGAAGAATTAGGAGAATTCACATATTATCTATCTCAATATGACTTTAAAATAAAATATGCACCCGGAAAAGACAATTTAGAAGCAGACTGCCTAAGCAGGAATCCGGTACTGGAAGCAACAGACAATATAGGTGAACAATTAAGAATAGTTAATTTAATACAATTACAGGATGTTGTTACAGATCAAGAAAAAAATAAAGATTTACAAAATAATAAGAATAAATTTATACAAAGAGATAAAATATATTATAAAATAACTAACAAACAAGAGAAAATTATATTATCTGAAGAATTTAGTATAAAATTTATAGAACAAATACATAAGAAAATGTGTCATATAGGAGTAAAACAAATGCAAAAGAAAATTGGAAAAATATATACAGCAAAAAATTTAACAAAAAATATAAATGATATTTGTAAGAAATGTGAGATATGTATAAAGAATAAAACAAGAGGACAGATGAAATTTGGTTCATTATCACACTTAGGTCCTGCTTCAAAACCACTGGAGATTGTCTCTATAGACACTATTGGAGGTTTTGGAGGCACACGGTCAACAAAAAGATACCTGCATCTGCTGGTGGATCATTACACTCGATATGCCTATATACTTACCTCAAAGACTCAAAATGCAAAAGACTTTATTAAACTCATCAGTAACATAGGTAATCATAGTGAAATTGGCATGATTCTGAGCGACCAATATCCTGGAATAAACTCAAAGGAATTTAAATCATTCTTGAGTGAAAAATCCATTCCTTTAATTTTTACCGCAGTGAACTCACCATTTTCAAATGGATTAAATGAGAGGTTGAATCAAACGCTGGTAAATAAGATCCGATGTAAGATTAATGAAGAGAATAATAGAACAGCATGGACAACAATAGCACATTCCTGCGTAGATAAATATAATAATACTGAGCATACAGTCACTGGTTTCGCTCCAAGATACCTTCTAGATGGTACAGAAGTTTCGATACTGCCAGAAG
>JACJUM010004390.1:123988-187027 GCA_020976665.1 Heortia vitessoides
TGTTATGGGTGATGTTATGGGTGATGTTATGGGTGATGTTATGGGTGTAAGACAGTAAAATTACTGAGCAATGAGCTATAATCTTCAAGTCACAAGCTTATTTATCTTACTTTTCAGACATTAAAACCAATATATGTATATACTTAACCACCTTGCAAAACAGAAAAGGGACCAAAGCGATGCAATAATAAATAAAACATAAATCCTTGTGTATAAGTAGTATGAGATGAACTTCTTTTACAACTGAACCAGTTTTCATATTTTTTTCTTACTGTTTACTGTTTGATGTAACATAAGATATAGAAGAGTTTATTTACTTATAGTCTAACGAATGTAGATGTGCAGTTTAGATAGGATGACGTCAGTCAGTCGTTTAGGTATATGTAAACAAAACTAATAAACAAAATTAATAAAAAACTTTATATAATCCTGCCTCATTTAGATTAGTAAGACAAAAAGGGCAATTTAAATGAATACATTAATACAATAAAACCAAGCCCGTGAGGTACTTATTATTACAGGATATTTTGGTGGTTACTTATTATTACAGGATTATAGGTACAGGATATTTTGTATACTAGATTTCGCATAAGTTCCCGGGAGAAATGCGATGAAAAATGGCCGGAGTTTGGGGTGAGAAACTTATGCCTTATCCTAAAAAAATGTAATCAGTCAGCAATCAAACGACCAAATTACACAAACAATATATTCAGAGAAGGAAAGGCTTTCTCTTATAAGAATTCTGTCGATGCCGGGGAGCCTTTCTGTGACGTCATTAAGGTTGTAATGAGAAATAAGGGAATGCTTCGGTTCGCTGATGAAACAAGAGGAATTCCTTTGTACAAGGCGCTGGTATATGGGGAAGGAAGAAAATGCCTGATTTATTTTGAAATATTTATGTGTAGCATCCATGTCAGGCTTTGGTCATGTAGTTATTGTTTTCTTATTGTAGAAACAAAACGTAAGCATTTTATGTCCGATGTCACATTCAGTAATGCCCTTATCTTGTGCCCATAGGGTCATGGGTTCAGTCCCTGCCCTGTGTCTGACACATATTCGAGTACATATTGTATTTTTGATTTCTCTGTTGTCTGATGTCCGTAAGTGCTTTTACTTACTTATCTTAGTCTGGTAATATATGAGTCGATTATTTAATACGAGCGGTCGCCTGATGGTAGAATTTTGTCCATTATTCATGAAATTTTGTAAAAACTCTTTCATTGTTTGTACGATATTCAGCTGACGACGTGTCATAAAAGCTGTAGTGTATTTAATGGTAATTAATTTAATGTATTTCTATGAAATTAAAGTGCATATTATATGAAATATTTTACTTTAATAGCTAATTAAATTCCATATTCATAAAAAAAATCCCACAACATTTCATACGAGTACATTGACCTGATTCCGTGATAAGTCACTTAAAACACTTGTGTTTTAAACGACTTATCATACTCAGACTCATTACAAATATACTACTTATATTTACAATATTTAAATATAATACATAGATTTAACACCCAGACACAGAACAAACAAAAGAATCATCATATAAATATTTATTCTGGATGGGGATTGAACCCATGACTTTTGGCGCATAAGACAGGATCACTAACATCTACGCCATCAGGCCCGTCACAACAATGACAGTCTGGCAGGCAGACAAGCTGGTGTTATTTTGTTATAATTTTGGATCGATTAAAAAGAAGTATATTATTAATACATTTGAGATTCCTCTGTTGTCTGATATTCGTAATACAAGTGCTAAGTAAAGCTACTTATCTTAGGTCAGGTCAATCTATGAGATTTTGTGTGAATTCATTTGTTTTTTCAATTATTACCACAAACATCGGAAAAACACCCAGATATAGAACAAATACAAATAACATCATACAAATATTTGATATGGGAGGGAAACGAACTACCGAATTTTGGCCCTTAATCACTACCATCTGCGCTATCGGGCCCATGGTAGTTTAATTGACGTCTATGATTAATTGAAGCTATATTTATAGAAGTATAGATCCGTCCAGCCCTTCTGGTATTGTTGTTCGACTGACTAAAGATAGATCTCATGAGAAGGTCATGTGGATTAGTGCCTCGGTGTCACTTATTTCTAACCCGAGTACAGGTCAACCTCAAGTAACAATACAATAAAAATAATACTGGGATACCACAAGCGCATTGACAACCTTGTGATCTAATGATATTATGTCACATCCAGTAATTTCACTTCCGTCTCTTACCCTTTAAGCCGGAACACTGCTATTTTGATTTAGAAATAGGTGGGAGTGAGTTACCAATGTAGACGACCTTTGTATGAGATCCATCATATGTACCTAAATAAATATCGTAATTTAAATAAACTCGCACTCTAGTTCTCTTAAGACAACAATACAATGAGACGAACTGAAAACTTACACATACGGGTGGTTGCGAACTTCGAAGAGACGTCGACAAGACTGTTAGAAGTTGTGACAAACACCGCAAACTACAGAGTTAATACGAGAAAATTAAGTATAATATCTTGAAAACATAATTTTTTGGTGATGACTTATTTTTTACACGCGATTAATATTGTCTTCGGGATCAAAGTAACTTTAACTGTATTTAACTGTCTATTAGAATCAAAGAAATTTGACCACATCAAGAAATTTCTGATAATGATGATATTATTATCAGCAGCATCAGAGATTTCTTTTCCGATTTTAATCATCAGGGGTTTTAACATTATATGCCCGCAATTGCTTGCAAATATTCTAACACTATTGGAAAGCTACAACAGCAAAAACAATAAGCTATATTTATCTCCATATTTTGTCGTGAGGTACCGGCAGGGTAGAATAGTACCTACCACTGCGCCAGGTGTCGTAAGAGGCGACTAAGGTACCAGAACCGTCAGGTGGCGGTATATCCGACTGAAACAGTGCAACTTAAAGGCGAAGGGCGGGGATGGGCAGCAGCATCCCTATCGCCAAAGCTACGGTCTGCCTGCTAGGCCAATGCCTCTCCAAGGAAACCTCCTTTCTTGATATTTTATCGGAAACGGAAGCTAAGTGGGTGAAACCGCGGAACGCTAATAGAGTCTATGCTAAAATTATAAAGACAATAGAAGAAATAAATTAGATTGTCCATTTGTTTGTTGCGGTTTTAATCAAAAACTACCCAACTGATTTAAAAAAAAACAATTTTAGGAAGCCACTTCTTTACCAATTGACAATGGTAAACGTTATTTTGAATAAGAAAAGTAGCGGTCTTTCAAATGTTTATTTTTGTACGGTTGTAACAATAAAACTTGGAAATAACTGATGTTCTTGCCTCTTAATTTTTTTTATATAAAATCGTTACAATTTTTAACACAGTTTTCAAGTCAAGGAGCGATATATTCTTCTCGGAATAACAAAAGATCTTCAGGTATGAGATATAAAGTGGAGACCTGGCGAATATAGCTTCTTAGTTTCTTATTAAGGGACACTAAATAAGAAATTAAGAAGCTTTATCCTTTATTATTACAGTGGTTTCTCTTCATCATATAAGCCATAAGCCTCACTAAAAAAGGGGGAATTCGGGCCATAATTGCCGCGCTGGGCAAGCGTGTTGGCAATCGCAGAGCGTAGTTTCGCGACGGGAATGCTGCTGCCCACTGGTCCTATGTATTTGAGTTACACTGTTACGGATGGATATATCGCCAAATGTCGGTTTTGGTACCTCAGTCACCTCTTATGACACCACGACACCTGCTATGGGGTAAGATACTATTCTTTTCTGCCGGTACTTCACAGTAAGGATCCTTTTATGCAAGCGTATTTACTACTATAAGGTTTTGTGATATCTAAATTTTTTCTTAAAGAATAAGTGAATTCAGACGAACGCTCGTATGACTCATTTCAAAACAACACTTTACTAGATTGAGTCGAAAATACAGAATCCATTAAGCAAAGTGGTCCGGGGCGCGATGAAGTGAATTATATTTAAATCAGAAAACTCAACGTTTCACTTAAGTTCTAGATTTAGGATTTTTAGTGGTATCTTTGAATAATTCATAAACCTTTGGCGCAATCTATTGTTTATGACTTAATCCGACAAGTAAGCCTACAGTCCGCGTGATAGTGAGGGTCATCGCAACCTATATACGCCCGTATTATCACAAAAATATAATCAGCGTCTAGATAACATTACTATATATAACAATATTACATTACCCAGTAATTTAACATACCTCTATCATAGGAGCACTTTAGTGCGTTTCTAGAGTAAGCTACTAACGCAGACGTTTGCTTATCTTCCTTTTTTTAATTGTATGGAACTGGATGAAAAGGTTTTTATGTAATATTTTATAGACGCTCGTGTTTTGATGAAGACATCACAACCACGTCGACAACTTTATGATCAAATACTATGTTACACTGGCTTTCCGTCTCTGGTCTTCTATTATCTCTTTAGGAATATGGAATATGTTGTTTATTGAAACAAGCAGTTTAATTGTTGCTCTGTAAAGAGAAATTTATTTTTTTTTATATTAACTATTACAAATTATTTACAAACCCATCTTACTTCTACACTTATTAACTATTTACTAACCTGTAAAGAGAAACAACATTAAAAGCTACTGCTTCAAATAATATTTTTTACAATAAGAAATAACATGTGCTTTTATACAAGCAGAAACAATTTTCTTTCTATATGTCAAATACTAGAATGATCATGATGCGAAGCGCTGTCACCACAGATTATACTTTGACGTATGAAGGAGCGGAAACGCGGGGAACTAAAATTAATGGGGGATTATAGGAGCTTCATTATATATACTTTAGAAACTCTCCTTAATCTGGGAAGAATTTTATCATATCACTGGAAGCAACATAGAAAAAATTATCATGACGATCCCTTAAAGGGGAATAAAAGGTCAGATCTGTCACACGAAAACATGTTTTCGGGATGAAAGTAGACAGAGAATATTTTGTTATTTCAAACTGTTAATAATCTCCTTGTCAACATACATTTATATATGTTTTGACGTCCCAGCGCAATGGTGTAACAAATATCTTAACAACCGCATAATGACTGTATCTTGAGGGAAACCCCGTATAAAAGGTACCTCACTGTCACCTATTTCAACCGCCAATAGCAGTGTTCGCATTGCTCTGTTCCGGTCTGTGGGTTAAAGAGGCGGGTGATTCACTGGGTAATATGGCATATCTTCTAGGCACAAGATTGGCAACGCGTTAGTGATATCCTTGTGATATATAGGCTGCAGTAACGCTTACTATCACGCAGACTGTCTGCTTGACGGTCGACCTGGTCAAGTAAAAATAGAAAAGTTATCATCATATCTCAGCAGCGGCAGAACTTTCACACATACTCCCCAAAAAGAGTAAACGTTACCCATATATGGCATGCGTGGTGGCAATCGCTGAGATAAGCGCTGTTCTGGATGGATACCGCCACCTGTCGGCTTCGGTACCACAGTCACCTCTAGCGGCATCTAATATAGAGAGGTACTAATCCCTACTGCTAGTTCCCCACTGGAAAAAATATTTACTCTCTGTGTCTCGCACTTAGTCCCTCGTTAACATCTATTGTTCTGTCTTAATGATTTACAAGATACCCGATCTAAATAATTAGTAATGCTCTTAGGCTCAGACCTTCTAAACACCATGCGGTAATGATTTTGTCAGGGATTGTACAAAACCGCGTAAGTAGCAGCTGTCAATAAAGTTCAAAGTTCAATTGCTAAACGTAAAATTTGGACCTTATCCTCTAAATCTACATACGCGGTATTGTAGTATTTGTTTTGTAGCGTATATAAAGTGGTAATAACAGCTTATAGAGATTTCTTTCATTAAAAAACATTGAAATCCAATTTGCCGTTTCATCATAAACAGCATCAAACAATGAAACATCAGCGGACCACGTTAGGTCGAAAAACCGAAACTTTGTTCTAATAAAATGTATTTTATAACATTTCACGCTGTAAAAACTCCCGTTAACATGTTTGTCGAAGTTTCCATGAGGCTTGTTGTTTGTTTCCGGTGAAAAACAAAACGATCTCAGAGTAATGGAATTGTTTGCTGAATTAAAATGGGACAAAGTAATTTGTTTGACGACGAATAAATAAATGTTTAATTTATAGTTTCCTGTTGATTTTGGGTCTCAAGGGAGAATGTATTTAATTGGTGGGTATAAATTTGTTTACACTTAATTAATACAAAATAGTAATTACTTGCCATGAGGTATCGGAGGAGTAAAGTAATACCCCCCTCTACACCAGGTGTCGTTAGAGGCTGTTAGTTTTTAATAAGTAGAAGTCTATTTACTTGTAAATTAGATTTTATTTAACTGAATAAGAATTATACATGTGGGCTTACTCGTAGTGTCACGGAATAAAGCGAGAGTCAAACACAATAATAATGGAGTATAGAAAATAGCAGAGACACACACTTCCACAGAGTATATAATGAGGTTACACAGAGTATTATAAAAGAAGGCTTCGAATTTAAATTAATATATCAATTTAGACGACTAAGGTACCAAAACCGACAGATGGCGGTATCTATCCGAGACAGTGAAGTTCAAATGTTCAAATTGGGATGAGCAGCAGCTTCCCCGTCGCGAAAGCTGTCTCTGCGATTGCCAACACGCTTGTCCAGCGCAGCAATGATGGGCAAAATTCCCTCTTTCTTGGGGAGGATGTCCAGCAGTGGACTGTCCAATGGCTGTTATGATGAATACTGAATATCGGTCTTATGCCGATACTACTAGCAGAGTAGAATCGTACCTTCGTTGTATACCAGATGTCTTAAGAGGCGACTGAGGTGATGATGGTATGTATACCTGAGGCGGTGGTATATCCTTAATTGCAAAAGGTTTAGGATGGGAAGTTGCATTGCACGCCATGCAATTGCGCCAGACGTTCCGATTGCGACGACATTTTCTAGGGAGATATAATAATAATAACAATAAATCAGGAATCATAAAGTATAAAACAGTAATTTATTTATTTTTATTTATTTAATTATATTGCACAAAATGTTACAAAATGTACAAATGGCGGACTTAATGCCAGATGGCATTATCTCCCAGTCAACCATTACACAAAACAGAAAAAATATATATATATAGTGGTGCAGGCAATATATATATACAAAATAGATAAACGTAGCATACGTATTTGTATAAATAAACGCAATAAATGTATATGATATGAAAAAATACATATATACTCATAAAATAACGTACATCAGAAATAGGGTTATCATAAAGTATAATGGGCGGCCTTATCACAGATAGCGATAAAATGAAACTTAAATCATTACTGTCAGAAATTGGTGTCAACATTATAAAAATAAGTATAATATATAATAAAAATAATAATAAAATAAAACAATAGTAATAATAAAAGAAAAAAAAATATATATTAAACCTCCTGCCGGTTGCATGTTATAATCAAAATAAATGGAATATTTATATGCAAAAATAAACGAGAAAAAAAGAAATTATGTCTAGCAGTCTAGGACATTTCCCAAGCTTCAGAAGATAGTTTTAGCAGTTATTCTCATGAAAAGTGATTTCAGGATAGAAGTTGTATTCGTTGGGTGGTGTATTCGTTGATGTGACAGACAGATGTCACATCAAGTATTGAAGCAGTATTAGATACATAAAAAGATAAAAGCCGGACAAATTTAAAATTAACTTGCCCACGCAGAAAGGAACATAATTTTAAAAAAAAGTTAATGATGATTTTATTTACAATCTATTATAATCTATTTACAAATATTTATATATAAAATATTGTGTCACAATGTTTGTCCGCAATTAATCCATCTAGTGAGAGAAGTATAATCTAGTTGTGCTTACTGTGTGCAGATTAATACTTCAGAGATAGGATAGTTTATATCTTAATTTGTAATTGCAAAAGCTTTTCTTTTGCCAATTATTTGTCAATTATATGAAAAAAATTTGAAAAATGTCAAATATAAATATATTGTGGAATATTTTCTGTTTCTAGGTTAAAATGTAAGCATCCGTGCTAAGTTTGACAGTTCTAGGTACGGTAATTACCTTTTGAATTTTGATTCCTTCGAGTATTCTTGGTTAACATAGCATATTGATTTTTGCACATATTAAAGAGGCTGTAGATTTGAGTATACGGTTTTAAATTTCAACTCAATAGTTCTACACGTTCTTTATATAAAGATTCTTGATAGCCAGATATGCAGAATGTATGGATGATCTTGAATGGGTTACATCTTTTTTTACTATTTAAGAAAAAACCTTCATAACTTGTTAGCAATGGAGATGAAGATAACTAGCTGACCAGGAAGACGTTATTCTATTTTAACTGTATTTATCAGTATTTGTCATAAAAAATACATTCATTGTAGCCATTGGAAGCCCACTGCTGGACATAGGCCCCATTGCCAGGAATTTTTCGTATAATTGCCACGCTGGACACGCGTGTTGGCAATCGCAGAGTGCAGATTTAGTGACGGAGATGTTGCTGCCCATCCCCACCCTATCACATTTTCTGAAAATAATTTGGGCATTATACAATATTCCTTTACTCTGATCAAGTAAGTCTCTTTAAAATTAAATGTTCACGTTTTTATGGTCAACTTCGTTTTGAATTTATAACCCGGCCTTAGGCCCGCCTCGGCTTACTTTTGAAAATATTACTTTGCCAAGTTTTTTTGTTTATATTATTCCTTAATATAATCTCATGAGACACGACTTGTAGAATGGCAAATCACTTCATATAAAGCTTTGCGATTCGGACGGTGTTTTTGTAAGTTAATAATACATTTCCACAACATCTCATACAATGTCCTGACTCCGTGATAAGTCGCTTAAAGCACTTGTGTTCCGGACGCCAGACAACAAAGTAATGACACATACATATATTTAATACTCAGACCAAGCACAAAACAAATATCATCACACAAATATTTTCTCTGGGTGGGAATTGAACCCACGACCGTTAGCTCGTCAAATCTGCTTATCATCGTGTTGTATTCGAGGTGTAGGCAGAAACGCACGTTTTACTTTATGTGGAATCACTTGTCTATTCGATATTCACCCTATTACACCCAATTTATACAACTCTGTCTAGAAATTTTAGTAGTCTGTAATTAGCATCTCCAGTAATCTCCACTGTCGATTCCACCACATTTCTCTACATCTATTTGACGATTTAAAAGTGCCTATGATATGCCTATTTAAATAAAGATATATTTAACTTTGACATTGATTATATTTTTTTTTATTTAGTAAATTAAACATTTGACTTGTTACATATAAATGATCAGCAATTTAACCTATAACGCTAAATGGCGTTACAAAATATGTTTTATTTAAATTAAAACTATTATTATTATTATTGAGATGCCATTACCCACACGACTATAAAAGGTCAACAACATCATATCGATTAATATAAACACGACAATAAACAAATTGTTGGGATAGAGAAACATCGTGTATCCTGGATAGCATTATCTGTTGTAATAATAGAATTTAATGGTAATACTTCACTGTCGCGTTGGGACTCAGATGGCTGCAGGCGTGTGTGGTGGTCTTTGAATGATCCTATAAGATAGGTGGTCGCTCATAATAAGAGTTGATCGATGGGCCAGGAAATCGTCCATCTATTTTGTTTCCTTCCAGTTTGATATTCTGTTAACTATGATATGCTCACTCGGAGTAGATATTACAAGGGTGGGTAGGTTTTGGTGGCTTATTCTAAGCTGTTCTACGAATCATCAGTGTCCACATTATTGTGTTCAGATTGAAGGGGTGAGAGGGGCAGTAAAATTACTAAAGCCTAATTACTAAAGAGCTAAAAATGCCATTTTCAATAATTATTGAGGGTTAAGAACTGGCTGAACTGTACAAAAAGATCTCAGTGCATTAGATCAATAACTTCCGCGACTAACCCAGAGATGGCGCTCGTAGTAAACCAGTAACCACGACTTTCTAGAGTACTTGTTTGCTTGAAACGTGTCAAAATTTTAAGTCGATCGGACCAGAAACCGCTGTGTTATCGAGGTTGGAGTAAAGTCGTTTTGTAGTTTGTTTAAAAAATGGAAAAAAACTGAGTTTCGTGTTCTGATAAAACATTGTTTTTTAATGGGTAAAAACACCGTGAAAGCGAAACAATGGATTGAAAAATGTTACCCGGATTCTTGTCCATTAAAAGCAACGATTTGTCAGTGGTTTGCCGAGTTTAAACGTGGTCGTACCGACACAAATGACGCGGAACGCTCGGGTAGACCTGTGGAAGCCGTTACATCGGAAAATGTGAGTGAAGTGACAAAAATTATAATGATAGATCGTAAAGTGAAACTCCGTGAGATTGTTGACACAGATATCATACGGAAGTGTATTTACTATCCTTCATAAAAAATTGAGCAAGAAAAAGGAGTTTTCCAAGTGGCCGCGATTGCTTTCGATGAAACAAAAACAGCAACAAGTCGATGATTCAGAAAGCTGTTTATCGCTTTTTACTCGCAACAAAAGTTATTTCTAACGTCACTACGTGACCATGGACGAAACATGTATACATCACTATATTCCAGAGTCGAAGCGGCAGTTATCTGAGTCGCACATAGCTGGCGAAAGCCGTCCAAAGCATCCGAAAACTCAGCAGTCAGCTGGCAAAGTCATGGCGTGATTTTCATTGTCTACCTCGAGAAAGGTAAATCGATCAACAGTGATTATTATATTAACTTACTGGTGCGTTTGAAGGAGTAAAATCGCAAAAAAACGACCGCACAACGAAATTGAACAAATTGGGCTTTGATTTGCTTCCCCACCCCCCATACTCGCTAGATTCAGAACCCACTACTAGCTCTTTGCTAATCTTAAAAAAATGCTCCAGGAAAAAGATTTGGCTTAAATGAGGAAGGCATCGCTGAAACTGAAGCTTATTATATTATATATATATCAGTCCACTGCTGGGCATAGGCCTCTCTAAGTAATCTTTAATAGGTCCGGCTGTACACTGCCAGGGTACGATCCTGCAGTTTTAGTCAGATCGTCTATTATTCTTGCGGGTGGTTTCCATTCCAGAACTTTGCAACTCCATCGATTATTGATTCTGAGTACCAAGTGGCCTGCCCACAGCCACTTCAATTTACTAATCCGTAGGATTTAATTGTGAATAAAATTGACTTCGATCAACATCTTAAGATATATACATCATTATAAACACCATCATAGCAGCTGTAAAGTGTCTTCGCTGGGCAAGCGTGGTGATGAATGCTCCTGCTCATACCCGCCCAGTTGTATTTAAGCTACACCGCTTTAGATGGATATACAGTAATCTGTCGGTTCTGATACCTCAGTCGCCTCTTAAGACACCTGGTACAGGAGAAGATACTATTCTGCTCTGCCGGTACCACACGGCCCCGCCGGTACCACTTAAGATATTTTATAATTTAAAAATATCTCCAATACAATATTACCCATGACTTGTAAGGAGCGATGCTGGTTGGTGTGTACAAGGAAGGAAATATTAATTCTTTTTATCTAACTGACATTCTCAGTGACAAGGTCGCGGACTACAGCCAGTCCTAAATCAAATAAGTACCGAAAAAAAATTATCAAAAGCCCATAAAAAATGGAATATACAAAGTGTCATTTCACCTAGCTATGTGGGCGGTGACACGTGCCACGGATAGTAATTCCGAACAACAAATAGATGGCGCTAGTTTCGCAACGAAGTCAAATTCTGCATCGCGAAAGCAACATTTCCATTCTCGCTATTTCGGCGGTCAGAAATTGAATTAGTATTTATTTATTTCTAACTTAAGTTAATGCCGTGAGATAACGGCAGAGTAGAATGCCGTGAGGTACCGGCAGTGTAGAGAAGTACTTCTCTCTGTACCAGGTGTCTTAAGAGGCGACTTAGGTACCAGCTCCGACAGATGGCGGTATATCCATCCGAGACAGTGTAGCTTAAATACATAGGGTAGGGATGGGCAGGGATGGGCATTCTACTCGAGAAAGCTGCGCTCTGCAATTGCCAAAACTTTTGCCCAGCGCGGCAATTATAGGAAATATTCCCCTTTTCTTGAGCTGCTATGATAATGATAATTAGTTAATAGTTTCACGTAAGAGAGGGTTCAATTTTTATAATATTTGTTGAAAACAGCTAGAAAATAATTAAAAAGACTTTGCAAATAATAAAATTATAACGAATTAATTGTTTTCTTTTTGGTCTTTATGCACATTATTCTTAACGAAAATCTAATTTATGACCGTTGATATTTTACTTATATTTATTAAGTTAGATACAATGTTTTACAATTACGTATTTTACAGTTCTCAACTACTAAAAAAAAAACTTTATCGAAGTAAACCAATTTATTTACAACTGAATAATTACAGCCACGGGTTTCAAAGCCACCAAAGTTTCAAAGGCTTGTACTTGGAAGACCGCCCATGCCGTGTTGGAATACGAAATAAAACAACATAATAACCTGAGGGCATTTGATGTCAAATGATTATGGGTGGGAGAGATGAAATTTATTCCGCGAGACCGAGGTATATTTATGAAATCTGGTACTGATCACGAACCTTGGTCTCCCATGAAGAGCCCTATTTGTTTATTTTTATGGCGTTTCGTTATATATAATATATTATTAATAAATAAATCTACAACATTTCATAAATTTTAATGACTCCATGATAGGTCGCTTAAAGCACTTGTGTTACGGACATCAGACAACAAAATAACCACAAAACACTACTTAAATACATATATTTTTACACCCAGACACAGAGCAAACATAAAGTTCATCACATAAATATTTGTCCTGAGTTGGGATCAAACCCAAGACCTTAGAAGCACACGATAGGATCACTGCCACCTGCGCCATTGAGCCCGTCAAAATGAAGGAGTCTCTGTGCCTAAGATATACCAGTCCAAGCACCAGATGCGGTTGGTCACATCATACCGATAAACCAACGCCCTTTACTATTAATGAAACATAAACCGTAGTTTACGCTCGCTTGTCTAGAGGTGTTCCGGATATGTAAGTCGCTCACCACTCGTTATCGCATTTAACTATTTATTGGAGACACCAGAGAAGTAGATTCTCTCTTTTTTCGAGTATTTGCCGGAGCTGTATTACATGCTCACATTCTGACATCATCAGACCAGCTATTAAAAGTCTACTGTCGGATATAAGCTTTTCCAAGAAAGGAGGTTTATTGCCCATAATTGTCGCGCTGGGCAAGCGTGTTGGCGATTGCAGAGCGCAGCTTTCGCAATGGGGATGCTGCTGTTCATCTCAACCCTGTGCATTTTAGCTGCATTGTTTTGGTTGAATATACCGCCATCTGTCGGCAATGGGAGGTACTATTCTTCTCCGCCGATACCTCACGTCAATTTCACATTGTGGCATTCTTGCTGTGATTTGTAGTGTAATAAGCCAACCCCACCAATTATCTTCATCGCATTAAATCTTGTGCAATTGAAAAATTATATAATCGTTGAGCAAATCGTTGCACATTGAACGAATAGCTGATATGGCAGTAAAAGACGAATAGGGATCCGTATCTCTATTCATCTTTGGATTTAATTCTCATGGATTTCAAACCGGCAAATGAAGAGTCAGCCACCAACAACCAACCTTCATGAACATCTCTAAGCATCCCCAAGTAAAGCAATGGAAAGCCTGCGGCTGACATATTGATGATGATAATGATTTAGGTGTGTTATCACTACTGGTTTTATCACCACTGAGGATAAATGTAGAAGTTATTCCTGATTGTCATTAAAACACACACTTTTCCAGCTGTAGCTATATAGGCTTTGCTTACAAATGGTAAAAATACATTCCAACTATTGCCGAGGACGAACACAGATATTGTTGCAAATATTACCATGAATGATACAAACAGAATAAAAATGAAGAAATACCCGATCAATACTACTTGCACCTATATTATTATTATCGTTATAAATTGAAGTTCCATACCGTTGAAATGTACAAGTAATAACGTATAAAGACTTTTTTACATATTCTAAATCGAATGGTAGAGTTATTTAAATTCTGTCAAAATTATCGCTGTGGGGCGGTAGATATTTGACGGGCTCGATGGCGCTGATGGTAGTGATCCTATCTTGCGCGCCAAGTGTTTTGGGTTTGATTCTCAACCAGAGCAAATATTTATATGATGATATTGGTGTTTATTCTGTGTCTGGGTGTTAAATATATGCATTTATGTAATATATTTGTGATTCCTCTATTGTCTGGCGTCCGTAACACAATAGCTTCCAGTGACTTAAAATGGAACCAGGTTAATATCTGAGCTGTTGTGGAATTTATTATTATTATTGTTATTATATAGGTGAAAATGAGGTACCAACACAGGTGACATTTGTTTAAAGTCTACCTCATATAAACGTCTGTTGGCTTTAATCTAAAGTGATGTCCATGCGCATAGTTATATCTGGAAATATAGTTAAGTCTAATAATCACACAACTTCTCGTACATCTTAAACTATAAGATTTAACTAAAAACAAACATTGCGAAACTGTTACAATACAAAAGATTTCAACCAATTGTCCTCTAACAAAAATCTATAACTTCTGGGGCTTTACAACAGATTATTATTAACTTTGCCTAAATTTGCGGCATCAATTAATCTACTACTATGGCCTATTCACGTCAGCTAACCCCAAGATTACAGGGATCACCCGTTCAAAATACTACCCCAGTTTGAGCCGGTACAAAACAGCCGATAGCCAGAGAGATGGTTGATATATTTGGGAATGCACTAAAAGTTCTGGAGAAATTTGTGTTTTACGATTTTATTTTCTGGAGATAAAATACAAAAATGCATGAAAAGTGGTAGGAAACCGTTTTTTTAAATAGTACGTAGTTTAAGATGTTATATTTTTTAAAACAAATATAACAAACTCTTTTTAGAAATTCTTTTTTAAAAATTCACTGCATAGGTGCCGTTTTATCATTATTATATCAGCAATAGAAAATTCACTGCTAGATGGAGATAGTAGTTATATGAACACAGAGTGACTAATGTTTACAAGCTGTAGAAGAACATAGCTTTTTAACTATAATACGGCAATTTCAAAAGACCCCTTTGACTTTACCTCAATCATCAACCTGATAATCAATCTTCATAGTATTAGAATTGGTAAAATAATACTTTGACATAAACTCATCATGAATTAGAACGTCTTATAGGTTTCTTTTATAATATTATAGATTTATTATAGCAGCTGTAGCAAGTACATTACTATATGCTAAGGCCTCCCTATAAGGGTGAATATTCCCTTAATTGCCATGCTAGGCAGGCGTAGTGAAAATCACAGAGCATAAGTTTTGCGTCAGGAATACTGCTGCCCATCCCCTCCCAGTTGCATTTAAGCTACACTGCTTTGGACAGATATACCGCCATCTGTCGGTTCCAGTAACTCAGACGATTACTTTTTACGGTAACTTTTACGACACCTTGTACCGGAGGAGGTACTATTCTACTCTGCCGATACCTCACGGTTTAAATAATGATCGGTGACAATGATTTCGAAATAAATAGTCTCGCTACTAATAAGAAATAGTATTGCATATTAGTAAAAAAAATTACAAATAGGTGATGATAAAATAAAACATCATTATCATCATCATAGAAGTAGATAAGCCCATATGCCAGTCATATGCTGGACATAGTACATGATATATGGTATACTATGTGATATATGATAAATACTGTATATATATTATCACTACCATATGTATATTATATGGTAGTGATCCTATCTTGTGCACCAAGTATCGTGGGTTTAATTCCCACCCAGAGCAAATAATTATATGATGATATTTGTGTTTGTTCTGTGTCTGGGTGCTAAATATATGTATTTAACTAGTATATTTATGATTGCCCTATTGTCTGGCCTTCGTAACACAAGTACTTTAAGCGACTTTCGGAATCCGGTCAAAATACCTATGAGGAAAATATTATTATTATTATAATAGACCTACCCAAAAAGAAGGATATTGCCAGTTGCCACGCGTTGGGTAACTTTGTACTTCATAACGATGTTTTCTTATTACCATGGAAAAGTATACACTTAAATAGGCTGAAATAGTTCTAAATTAACAAGGGGCCTCTCCATTGAACATCGTCAAACATTGCCCTATGATTCTCGTGAAACAAGCCGGAAGCCTGAAAGTTGCCGAAACCTTTGTACTGTAACGTGTAGACAAAGTTTAAGAGCTGCTCGCCAAGATAATGTTACATTTTCGGTAATGGTTTCCCTCCTTTAATTATGCAATATATTATCAACTTTACTCCTGGAAGCTAATAAAACTTTGTAATAATTCATTCGTATATGTAATTCATTCATATATGGATAAGCACTTTAAAGTTAACTCAAGATTTAATGCTAGCATAATTTTGTTGATCCTAAAGAAAAATACCTTGATAAAAACAACATAGATATAACATGGAATTTCACTGTAAATTCCGTAATATTTATGTTCAGACGGGCCAAATGGCGCAGATGGTAGTGAACCTATCTTCTAAGTCATGCACAATAGATTCGATTCCCACCCAGGAAAAATATTATCATGTTTTTTTTTTGCGTTAGTTCTATGTCACGGTGTTCAATATGTATTTAAGTATTATATTTGTGATTCCTTTATTTTATCATCACATCAGCCATAGAAAGTCCACATAAGCCTCCCTAAGATTGGGGAATTTTGGCTATAATTGACGTACTTAGATCAATCAATCAATCGCAGAGCACAATTCTGTGACGAGGATGCTGCTGCCCATCCCCACCGGATTTTATTTTTGTAGTTTTGGATGGATATACCGCCATCTATCGGTTCCGGTACCTTATTCTTACGACACCTGGTACATAGGGAGGTTCTCACACGGCTAAAATGTTGTGTGAATGTTAAAATATTGATTAATTTTCTTCTTATATTGTTATATTTCTTCAATTTATTGACATTATTATACCAGCTTTAGGAAGCTTACTGGTTGATATCAACCTTACAAAAAGAAGGGGAAATTTAGTAAATTTAGGGGGGGGGGGGTTGCTTTGCGACGAGGAGACTGCTATAGGGTTACTGATACTGATATGATAATAATACGATATTGCTTAATATAAAAATACATCGTTTTAATCGAATAAAATAATGGAAGCAAATTTTACCCTTAACAAGGAGCACCTGGAAAATTATATCCGCATACATCTGAATCGAAGTCAAAGCCTCGTCCAGGGAATGAATAATGAACCTGCCAGTTGACGGGTCTGATAAGCCAAACGGATGCAGTGAGATGAAACGGCCCGCGGCTCGGGATGAGTCGAGCGATATAAAGCCTGCTATAGCTTTGATATGTGTTGTATGCAAAAAATAATCCGTTCTAGAGTTTGTGAGAAAAACCTTATTATCTATTATTTAAAATAATAATAATATAAATTCACACAAAATCTCATACATTGATATAACTCCGTAATAAGTTGCTTGAAACTCTTGTAACGGACGTCAGACAACAGAGGAATCACAAATATACTACTTATATACATTTAACATCCAGACACAGAACAAACAGAAATATAATCATATAAATATATAATGATATTATTCCAATAATTGTTATAAATGAAATAAAAAAGTAATTGTGTTTCTCTGTCATAATGAAAGGATTATTTACAAAATGCATTTTCTTTACATTTAAACAATTCCTTGAAGTTCTTATATTCAACAAAATATTACTTTACCTGTAATAATGAAAGAAACAACATTAAAAGCCTTTACTTCTGGATTTTTTTATAAGTAAATTTAAATAAATCTTATTGATGTGAAACATATCATAATAATATTTTTCCATAAAATGTCACAACCGTCAGTCGTGACACCTAGTGGCCCAGTCAATAAAACGACAAAGACAAACTAAGGAAAAATGATCGTAAATCAAAGAAGTTTTCTTTACAAATATTTACCCTGGGTGGGGTTTGAATCCATGGCCCTTGGCCCACAAGATAAGATTACTACCATGTGCGAAATCGGGCCGAATTCGGGAAATTCATTATTTTGGGTGTCAGGTCTTAACGCAGAATCTTCTCCAAGCCGAAGGACTGCAGTACTGTTATGCTGCTGAGATCTTTGATCTCCTTTTGTGCTGAGAAGAAAAAGCATACTCTTCAATATTATAAGTACATATAGACACTCGAATGTCAACCTTTTACAAGTTTAAAACAATTGACAAAGAGGAAATAGTGAAACTTAATGCAATTTATTTTAATTATTTCAATGTTATTATAAAATATTTTACACATATTTCAAGATTGTAAATGACAACACTTCATACTGAATTTCATTCGAATAACTTTTAATACGGCAATGTATCATCCTAACTTTGTACATCCGCTTTAACTCCTAAGGGGGTGAATTTTCAAAATGCTTCACAATGCTCCCCTACGCTATAATAGAAACGCGAAATTTCAAATTTCTAACCTTATAACTTAGATTAGCCGTGAGGTACCGGCAAAGTAGAATAGTACCTCCTTCTGTACCAAGTGTCGTAAGACTAAGGTACCAGAACTGACAGATGGCGGTATATCCATCCGAAACAGTTCAAATGCCCTGGATGGGGATAGGCAGCAGCATCTCCGTCGCGAAATCTGCGTTCTGCGATTGCCAACACGATTGCCCAGCGCGGCAATTATGGGCAAAATCCCTCTTTCTTGGCGAGGTCTACGTCTAGCAGTGAACTTATAATGGCTGGTATGATGCTGATAGCGTAGATGTATCACTCTTCTCCTTTTCTATATATAATTGTAGATGGGCGGTTTCTAGTATTATTTTCAATTTATTACGATTTAAAAAAAAATAAAATTGCCTTATAACTCTAAAAAAATATTTAATAATTTCGCCAAACAGCCATTAAATGTGGACGCGTACAGAAGCAAAAGTACATCATCAAATTTTCTACTATTGCCATTAGTTTAAGCCTGAAATATAATTCAAGAGATTTCTGCAAATAAATAAATGTGAAAAGGGACGCAGACAATAGTATTACGTTAGGCAATTGTATTATTTTGCTTGTGTCAGTATAAAATGAGGCACAAAGGTTTCTTAGTTATAAATATTTAAAATACTGCATGGTTATATAAATTATCCTAAATTATTTTCAAAAACTAAGTTTATGTATGGTGTGAGTTCGAGAGATAGATTAAAGAACAGTGTGATAAGAGATCAATGTGGTGTAAAAGATGATGTTGACAACAACAAAAATAGGAATGTTAAGATGGTTTGGACATGTAGAAATGATGGGTGAAAGTAGAATGATTGCACAAATATATAGAGCAGAAGTGAATGGAAGGGTTGATATAGGATGATCGAGACGTACAAATCTTAACCAGGTTGAGGTAATAAAGAAAGGCCTGATCAGAAGTCAAAAGAATAAATGAGTGTGTTAGAACGGACTAATGCGAGTATAGAAAACGTGAGGGTTGTGCCAAGATTGTAGCAAGAGATCCATAGTCTCTACCTACCCCGATGGGATACAAGCGTGATATATGTATGTGTGTACGTATGTTTGTAAATTTAAGTTTCTCTATCTCTCAGATATCATCGAGTGCCTCTTAATCTTCTCTCCCCTCCCTTACGCAAGTCAGTTTTCAATTCTAATTCCCCGATTCCTAGACTGTGTAGACTTCACAGTAGGTATAATAATCAGATTGACTTATTTCCTCCCCTTACTATAGAAATAAGCACCAAATCCATCAATTAAACTCAGATTAAATTATTTTTAAATTAGAAAAATGAGGAATTATAATGCGGATGCTGTGTGAACCTACTTATTGTACATTCAGTTTTAAGTATTTCCTTCGTCTACGTATTTGCTTCTGTATACATATTATCACTGAGTTTTACTATAATTTACTATAATTTAATAAATATAAACATATTTTTACTATAATTTATTGGAAAACCCGTAATAGAGAACCATTACGGGTTTTCCAATTAATATATAAATAAATATTGGAAATCTTGTTATTCGTCGAAAACACGTTACTTTTGGACGCGGCGATCGGCGAAATGTTTTAGATTTTTGCGATATTGCTAATTTATTTGAACAATATTAAAACTTCTGTTTGAATTTTTTGTAAAGCGGTTTATTTATCGTAATACATTTTTTTGTTTGATTTTTCGGCTACCTTGCGGCAACCGTTCTCACGATTGACCAATGATAAAAAGTTGCCTATGTGCATTTTCAGATTGTAATCAAGCTCCGCATAAAATTCACCAAGCGTTCTAAAAGAAGAGTAAACAATGTTTATACAGTAAACATACACTAGACAATGGTCTTCCAATAAGACGGATTATAAAGGGCCATCATACAATGATCCTGCATTTCTAATCAGATAGTCTGTATATAAAATATTTACACATTCTCTCAAAATCGCGTCTATAATGTTAATTTCAGGCTTTATAAAAATATAGGCCATTAAAAATGCAAATTACTTATCCAATATAACTTATTTCACTTAAAAGTTTGCACTTATTATTTCTATATTAAAACGCGCCTGCTCTAGAAACTCTCTGGAATAACTTAACCCCCGAAAACATTGTTTGCATGTTAAATGCCTGGAATTCTTAAAAACAGCCCCTTAAGAATAACTAATTTAACAAAAACCTGGTCAGACACGAGTTGAGCGAAGTGTAGGGGTCCCTTTAAGACACTAATAATAATAAATATAATACATTTACCTGACTCCGTAATAAGTCGCTAAAAGCATTTGTGCTCCGAACCTCAGACAACAGGGGAATCACAAATATAATACTTACGAGTAAATATATATAATTAACGAAAACAAACGGAACAAACATAAATATCATCATTTAAATATTTGTCCTGGGTAAGAATGGAACCCAGGACAAGAAAGAATATCTACCATCTGTGCCATCGGGCCCGTCTAGTCGGTCGAATAATAATAAAAATCATTGGCGATAGTACCACAAAAGTAACGATAGTCAATGAAGGTTTAAATTAAATTCAATTACTGATTTTGAACCTTATGACAAACACTACAGGCTCGGTATTGAAGAATCACTGATAAAATTGACCATTATTATCACCACATGGTTTCAGACCAACCTACGAGTATACAAATATACCATTTTTTTTATCATCATCATCATACTAGCCATTAAAAGTCAAATGTTGGACATAGGCCTCCCCAAGAAAGGGGGTATGTTGCCCATAATTGCCGCGCTGAGTAATCGTGTTAGCAATCGCATAGCGCAGCTTTCGCGACGGGGAAGCTACTGCCCATCCCCGCCCTGTACATTTGAGCTGAATTTATTTGAATGGATATACCGCTATCTGTCGGTTCTGGTATCTTAGTCGCCTCTGACGACATCTGGTGGCGGGGAGGTACTATTCTACACTGCCGGTACCTCATGGCTATTTTATTAATAGATGATATTAATTTGCAATTATTAATAATCAAAACCATAGTTTTATCACAGCCGATTTAAAACGTCTGCTAGATATAGACCTAGATTGTTGTAGCGTCTCAACTGGAAAGCTGCAGTCCATCCCACTTTGTTGAATTAAAGCTACATTGAGTCCGGTGGATATCATCATCATTATTATCATATCAGCCATAAGACGCCCACTGCTGGACATAGGCCGCCCCAAGTAATCTCCAATAGGACCGGTTGTATGCGGCCTACATCCAGCGCGATCCTGCGGCTTTCGTCAGGTCGTCTGTCGATATACTCTATCGATCCGGTGGATATACTGTCATCTATGAGAACTTCAGTCATCTCTTATGACACCTGGTACAGGGGGACGCTCTATCAAAATAGTGTAACATAAATTTTTTATAGTAAATATCATCTTAAATGTAATTCAGCATTTTTTATGAATAAAACCTTTTAAAGTTATTAAGAAATTATAAAATATTAAAGAATTATTTTAAAAAAGAAAAAAATTAAAAAAGAAGAAAAATATTTCAGCACAAAAAGAACACTAGGAAATACCTGACATGTCCGCTAATATCTCTACATCTCCGCCTGTAGCATTAGTCAATATGGTAGCACAAATAGTAGTGTAACTGGACTTGAACCTGCACTTTTTCCATTCCGAAGTACTCCTGGGAAAGATGCAGGTTCAAATCTCATCTGACACCTGTGACAAGTATCCTTGAATAGTAAATATACTTTTTCAGTGACAACTTTGCGTGACAAAAAACGTAAGTGTCGTACCATTTTTATTATGACATCAATGAATGAGGATCTTTTGAGAAGAAATGATCATTATCCTAAGCACTGAGAATGCAAAGTAAAGTTTACTATCGTATTAATTCGTAGGCAAAATATTAATCCAGATCGAAGGATCATGGTTAGAACCAGACAGACAAGCATTAAATTTGTGCTCAGTGCTCAGATAATCTTAGGTGTTGAAGTTCTCGTAAAGTCAAGGTGACCAGAAGGATTTAGATCGTATGGTAGCCAAAAAAGTCCGGTTTGGGGCGAACACGTGTATACTTATAAAAAAAGTGGCCAGTATAACAATAAGCGTTGTGGTTTGGAAAAAAATTATCACCGGTTCTAGCAACTTCAGCAAAATTTCAGATGATACTTAACGTAATATTTTTACTTGTTTTTATTTTATTAAGTTATAATAAGGAACCATAAAAAATATCAGGTCTATATTTTACTTTCGACAGTTACAAGAACGATGTCTTATTCAATATTAAAGAAATACTTCCTTTGCTCAAAGAAACAATACAACACGCAGATGGAAGAGGGAGATTAAAATTTGGGGATGATTCATAAATTCATTGAGAGAACCTAATATCGCTGGGCCTCAGTTCCAGAAAGTAATTTTGGAGAGCTTTGAACGATCCTCTTTGGTTTGATTTATTAAAAATATGAAAGCTTGTGTGGATAACGAAAATAAATATAACATTACACTTTATTTGCGAAAATTCTAAACAATTTTGGAACAACTGTTGCATTGTTCATTATTACATACAGATATAGATATATAGCTAATAGGGTAAAATTGCATAATAAATATCCGAACTACAGTCGTGAGATACGAAATGGAATATAGAAGGAGTTAAAAAATCGCAATACCTAGGGGACCGCCCATCGATATCTTCATTATTACGAGGTACACCTCATACAAAAACTCGTTTGCGTTGGTATCCAACTCTCACATATTTCTATCACCAAATAATAGTGTTCGCATTTCTGTATTCCGATTTGAAAGATGAGAAGCAGTAAAGTTAGTAGGTACTGAGACAATACACTCAAGTCACAAAATGCGTAACGAGCTCAGGATATCCTTCTGATAAAAGCGTCTATAGCTTGCAGTCAATCATTCTTTATGCTTGCTTAGTATAGTACCCGGTCAAATAAAAAAAAATAGGTCAATATATAATATATTTTAACAAAACATTTATGAAACCATGTATCTATTTTATATTTAGACGCAAGTTTTATTAATAATAAATAATAAATTCACACGATATCTCTGAAATAAGTAGCTTAAAGCACTTGTGCCAGGGATATAGAAGAGTCACAAATAGAATACTTAGATACATATAAATAACATTTATATACAGAACAAATATAAATATTCATCATATAGATATTTGCTCTGGGTGGGAATCGAATCCCTAGACCATTGGCGCACAAGACAGAAAATCTAGCATATGCGTCTTCGGACCCGACGAATTATTATCAATGAGAAAGCAAATAAGGCTAAAAATATAATTTTTCAGTTTTCGGATAACCAAAGACATTTACTTAATTGGATTCATATAATGTTAGCTTTTAGGTTGTAATACTTTAATATTGTTACAAACTAGGCCAAGGTCTGTCTGAAAGTCATGTCTGATTGTAACGACTCTAAAATGGTGTTCCCTCGGAGAATTTTCTTCAGAATAACATAAAAATTAACTTTAAGGTTTTTCTTAGTATTTTAACGCTTACCAAGTGTTATATATTATTATTTAGACTAAGAGCTTTTTCCTGACAAAAATTTTCCGGAATTCGCATAGATTTACATCAACTATCATAGTCGGATGTCATCTTTATTATTATCATCATAATAGCCATTAGATATATATATATATATACTGCTGCCATATGCCTGCTGTTATCCCAATAAACAAGATTTTTCCCTTTTATATACTGCACTGGAAAAACGTGATTGCATCGCAGCGCATAACTTGCGTCGGGAATGCTTCTGCCTATCCCTCTCTATGTATTTAAGCTGTGCTGTCTGTGTACCCAGCGTGCCAACCCAGCGACTATTGTGGGCAGAAATTCCCGTACCTTGAGGAGGTCTATACATAACAGTGGACTTCCTATTCGACCTACATGCAATTTCATGACTAATAAGTATTCGTATGACTATTTTAAGATGTCAATCTCGTAAACAAGTCTGTTTACTACTTAAAGATGTGTATATGAATCATCTGCACATGCTTTAATTGTGAAATAAGGAACGCTCGTCGTATCATTCCTATGTCGTTTGCGTCAACATACTACTCGTAGCGGTTTGGTTGACATATTGGCAGACATAGGTCATTTCAATTGAATCAATGTATTGTACGCCTGACTAATAATATTAGGGTATGTTTATAAATTGTATAATCGAAAAAATATATACCTGAAAATCCGGCAAGCATCCGGAAAATGATGCTTAATCATCATAAATTCTTCAAATTTCAAATCGTAACAACAGAGAAATCATAAATATGAATATATGTGCCTTAGGTGGGAATCGAACCTTTGGCGCATAAGACAAGACGACTACTACTACAGATAGTAGCGCTTTTTTTATGTATTACATAAATCAAAAAATATAACTACTATTTTTTTATTTAAACAAGAAAAACATAAATTGTTAATTAAAAGTATTTCTAATAAAATGGAGATTCCAAAATTTTATTACTTTGGCCGTGAGGTACCGGCAAAGTAGAATAGTACCTCTCTTTGTACCACGTAACGGAAAAGACAACTAAGGTACCATAAGGACCATAACTAAGGACATAGATCTCTCTAAGAAAATTCTAACAGTACTGTTTTCATGCAGCCTGAATCCAGCGCAATCTAGCGATCGATATAAACGAGCGTGTACGAAAGAACTAATGCGAGCAAGGGAAGCGAGAGATTCACACCAAGTAGAGATTTACAGTCTCTGCCTATTCCTAAATAATAAATAAATTCACACCAAATCTCATACATTGACCGAGTCTGAGATAAGTTGCTCATAGCAATTGTGTTACAGACATGAGACAATAGAGGAATCATAAACTTAATACTTAAGTACATATTTCACACCCCAGTACAAAATGGGGGGTGGCCCATGGCTTTTTTTACCATCTGGTTATAGAAGCCAGAATCTAGGGAGGTGCACGCGGGACTGTAACACGGTACGCGCTTTTTTGACTCTCTATATATTTTTCTCTCCCTTTGTCCTTTGTCCCTTGAAGTCATTCTCCCCTTTTCGGGGCAGACATTATACGAACGTGTTTTAAACACCTCCGTTGCCTCTTCTCAAGCACAGAATAATCAAAAATATTCATCAATTTTATAATTTTTGTCCTGGATTGGGATCACATCCCTGGGCGCAAAGATAAAATCACTTTAATCTGCGCTATCCGGCCAGTTGATCACGGTAAACCCCAAAATGTGATCCTTCTAAGGCACCATATGTTTGTAATCTCGCGTATCAGTAGTTATAATTTTAGAATTTACTAATTAGAACCTAATTTGACCAGGGTGATGCCTCCAGAAATGGCGTTATCAATGCGACACTCTAAGCTGAAGGCGTCTGAGGCGGCCCTTCTAGCGGGAGAGCTGAGCAAGCCATCCTGGGAGTCAAGGAACGAGGGCATCCACGAGAGGGTCAGCTTCGAAGACTCTATATGGGGCTTTGACCTGGCTGGTGGGTCTTACTACAAAACACCATTGAGGGTTACATATGTAAGTCCCATTTTTGTGTTCAAAATAAGACTATCAACAAGTGGCTTTTTCAGATATATTTTTTTTACTGAGAAAATCATTTAAAAACCTATAATGCAGTGGATGTGGGGTCCCGCTAGACAGACAGTTTTTAAAGACCAGTTCATTCTTACTCAGGAGACCGTCTCTCTATTTATCTCTTCATTTGTGGTAACTGACAAGTTTCAATACCCGCAAATTAAAGCATAAGACATTGCTTTCATTTGCGGGAATTGAAACAATATTTTATTACATTAACAATCTAAAGTCTACCGTTGGTCATAGATTTCTCCAAGATACCGGGATTATTCCCATAATTGCCGCGCTGGGCAGCGTGGTGGAAATTGCATAGTGCAACAAAATAAAAATATTGTAAGAATCTTAATGGTATTTGAAAATGGAATTCGCTAATTTGCAGGTGAAACCCGACAGCAGAGCGTCAAAGGCTGGCATCCGACCTGGAGATCAGCTGAAGCGTATCAATGACATCGACACCTCGACCCTCACCATCCAAGAGGCACACAAAATCATCATCGATTCCGGCATCCATCTTAGATTGGCTGTCACTGCGTAAGTATTTGGGATGTGATCTGTTATCTGTTATCTTTTCACGATTGAAAGTATTTTTATCAAACTTGATACATGGCTAGTTTTTTAAACAAGCTTTTCGATGGAACGCGTTTTTTCCAGTTATAACTAGTAATTTATTATGCCTTTAATAATACTAGAAGGAAGGAATGCTCAAATCGAATATCTTGTTAAAAATCTGTTGGTCATGATATATTTCAAATGTTGGACATAGATGTCGCTTTATTTTTACCGTATTTTTTAGTAAGAATATTTAGCTGTTACTAGAAGTCATCGTTAATAGCGTACTCCCATCTCTTTCTTTCTCCTCTCATAATCAGCAGAGCATTGATATGTTCCAATTTGAAGAGTGAGAGGCAGTGAAATTTCTGTGTATGGTATTGTAACATAATATCTTCAAGTTACACGGTTTGTAACGCGCTATTTGATATATATCCCAGTGATGTTATGAGCGTCTTTAGGCTGCATTGACGCTCATTATGACGTGGACAGTGTTTGTATGTTTACCTGGGCTAAATAAAAAATAATTAAAATACTTTTGACATACATAATAAATATGATTATGCACAAAAAACTGGTTTCAAATATGAGGAGACAATCTGTCCTAAATAAATAAATATAAGATATACATTAAATAGAACCGATACTCCCATATATTCCTACACCTGTATCAGTACAAACGCTGAGTGATAAATCGGATCACACCAACTATTTACTTGCATTTTTATACTTATGTATAGTAGTCATTTGACATCACCAACCTTAAACCAAGTTCTTTGCCCTGTAACTTGTTTGTTGACATAGTCGTATAAAAAAAGCCTTGACAGGCAAAAATATTGTAGTAAATATTAAGTACAATAAATCTCTTGTAAACTATTACAGCATCCATCTTTCTCTTTAACGTCATTAATATTACGACCGTAATTAGCGCAGAAGGTAATTAAGGTGTTGCCGGACTAACGATTATTGCAAAGTCGGCTTAGCGTATTTGTAATTACAGTATTCCCTAAGGACATTTTAGGAATAATAAGACGGAGTCCATATCTGAGAAAAGTTCGGAAATATATCCCATTTCTTTTCTTCCTAACTTTACTCGGATAAAAAAATTGTTGAGTCTTTTATTAATCCGGAAAATATTGTTTACATTTTTTGGAAAAAGGTTATTATTTAATAACTCGTTATCAAGATTCATTGCTGTGCACATCATTTCCCAAGGCTGGAACTTTAACTGAAAGGTTTGTATGGGGCCTGTAAACTCAACCTTGTGGTTGTAATCAGATCATCTAATCCAGAATCATAAATGCTATATGCCCTGCCCATTCCCACTTAAATAACGTAGACCACATGTTTTTCCTTTATTATTACACCAGGTCGATGAACAAGCACACAGTTCCTTTGATAGTGAGCGCCACAGCTGCCTGTACGCTCGCAATATCACAAGGGTATCACTAAGATTTGAAGATATTATGTCACATTACCCAGTAATTTCACCGCCTCTCTTAACTATCAAACTGGAACACAGCTACGGGAACACCGCTATTTGGCGGTAGAAAAGGTGAGGGTGGTACCAACCCAGGCGACCTTTTTAACAGGTCAGATGTAATTATACAGTTATAATATGGACATTTTCAGTCATAAAACATTTCGATTGATTCTAAACTTATAATGACAATTATGTACACAATACTCACAGATGTCTTGAAGAGTCCTATTTCTAACAGTAGATGATTATAGTTGACATAATGATGACGCACACAAGTTAAATATATCTGTAATAGATAAATATTTTTTTTCAAAGTCATTTCAATGGACGAACCAACAAACCTGTGAAAGCAAACGATACTTAACCTTAAACTAATATAGAGCAATCAAGTTTAAAGAAAGAAAGAAGGAATTATGCCCCTAATTGCCGCGCTTGGTAAGCGCGTTGGCAATGGCAGAGCATGGCTTTCACGTCAGGGATGCTGTTGCCCATCCCCGCCCTATGCATTGGATATTAATTAATTAACAACATCAAATATACTATTGATAATGACTATTTCATTACAGACCAGAAGATGAAGAAGATGCTTACTTCTGCTATCAAGATCCTATTGTAAGTGTTTTGCGTGTATTCGTATACTTTGATAATATTTTAAAATATTAAGTAACAGTATGTAAGTACGTAATTGACGTAACTTATCAGTACGACTGAGATAATTACCTGATTGGACAAGAGTAAAATAGAGTGGATTGTCGATATTTTCTTCAGCAGCAAAAAAAGATGCGGTATAATATTCGTTGTTTATAACTCAAACTATATATATAACTAAAATTAAGTTATCATAGTTATCTAAACTGTTATTACTTTCGTATAACCTGTTTTTGAAATACGATTTTGAATTACCTGAAGGGTTGTTATCGTTTGGTCGTTAACGACACTTGCGCACGTCACGACTGGTCTACTTCAGGCTATATTTATTGTTCATCAGTTCCTGATATTTGATTCCGCTGGCCTATATTAAAACAGAGGCGACTCTAGATATAGGGCGGTCTTTCACGAAGTTTCTTGATTGTGAGGTCCAAACGGTATCTGTTTATCGAGGGTGACGCCTAACTGTGGAATTTATGTAGTCTAGGGAATAATATAATAAATTCTATAAATAATCAAAAATATACAACATGTCATACGTTGATCAGATTTCTAGATAAGACAACAGGGGAATCACAAATATACTACTTAAATACATATATTTAACACCCAGACTCAGAAAAATCCCAAATAATCATCATATAAATATTTGTGCTTGGTGGGGATCAAACTCAAGACCTTTGGCACACATGATAGGATCACTACTACCTGCGCCGAGTCGGTCGAATGTTTACTGTAGTGCAAAATTCAGAGCTACGACAGGAACGTTTGGTTTATTGTTTTGACGAACAAAATGGTGGTTGACTCTGACATCATTTCCAGGATCATCCGAGATGTTTTCTGTCGAGTTTAGTATATATAGTGTATCGTTATTGTGTTTTCAACAATTGAAATATTGTATGACGCTTGGACTGTAAGAACCGTGTTGCTTATAGCGTTGATGCTAGCATCAGTTATTTGAGATAATATTCGTACCGCTAAAATTGTTACGCTATGCTTTAGTGCCTTACTAGTACTTTAACTATAACTATTAGTGACTTTGGAGGGTATAGTGAGTTTAAGGATTTATTTTAAAACGGATCCCTGTATATTTTAAACAAAAATATAGCTTATAAACAATCTAAAAAAATGGACTATCTAACACTGAAAGTTTATTTTAAATCAAACCTTTGGTTCCTAAGATTAGCGCGTTCAAACAAACAAACTCTTAAGTTTTATAATATTAGTTTACATTTATTTCGAGTTACCGGCATTGCTAATATTGTTGCAGTAGTACAATTTACAACTTTATCTAAAAACTAATTGTAGCAAACATTTAAGGAGAATACAATATGCAAAAAGAAAAAAGAAAAGAACAATACCAATACAAAAAGAAGATTACATAAGTGGAAATTAAATTAAACAAAATTGAAATAATTTAAATGAGCCAACTATGAGTCAAGTTCGATTTTAGCATGCCAAATGATTCAGCGCGAACGCCGACTGAATTACTGAATTTGTTAACCAAATTACATACCTCGCAATAGGGCAGTAAGTACCTAAAACTGATCTACGCAAGGGATGGCAACACGTGGAGTGATAGGAAAGTGAGGAATTCTAACTAGAACTCGTAGCCTAAATTTTCTAAGTAAAGGAGGGCAATAAATGTGACGGCTAAATGTCTTAAACAGGACAGATAAGTCTAACAAAGTTCTTCTAATTTCAAAAGACACCATTATATTTACGTCTTTTGTTTAACCCGCGGATTATTTGTTTTTTTTATTTATCTATTTATTTCCATTAGAGTACATACATTTATGGTTTATTGCCATACTTTGTAGCAGTTTATCGACAACAGTTATCATTTAACTTAATTTATACATATTATTTTTATTATTATTATTACATAGTTATTATTATTTATTATTATTATTATCATAGTACGAATTATTCCTTCACTTATCTGTGTTTCTGTAAGCCAAGTTAGATAACTCAGTCTTCATTCTCATCACAGTCTACTTCCTTGCATGTCTGTCACAAAAAATCCTTACTTTTCACTGGCACGTGTAACATTTATAACCTCTGTAAGGTCACAAATAATACTTCGCCTGATTTATAACTTGGGTACCGTTTTGTCGTTTATTTGAATATGCTCAAGAAAAATAAAGCTGCTTACAAGTAACTTTATGGGAAAAAATTGTGTTATATTTTGTTCAATAACATTAAGATACCCTTGGGAGGTCACCGACTGACTTGCCCGGGTGCTTTGTAAATTCTAATTAGGGATAGTGAAGAGTAATTCATTATATACGGACTAAAGGCCTGACAACCACTCTGCCGTTGTTTTGTAAATCTGTATATACAAAAGGAGAATCTAACTGACAAGATATCAACGCAGAGCCTAAACTGTAACTTAAAACGTTGCAAACAGGTTTCTCTTCTAACATAGAGGAGCATAACTAACTTAATAAGGGATGATGATAAAATAATTTACATGTGTTTCATGACTTTCAATAAAGAAACCTTTATACCTTTTTTCTTTTGAATAACTCCAAAAACACCGAAGTTTTATACAAACTTTGCACCCCCGTTTTACCCCGTTTTAAAATTCAGTATGAAATATCTTCCTTGAAAGTTCTTCCTAGAAAACACGTGTAAAATATTTTTTCGAAAATCATCCCTTGATTGAGTATAAGGGGGTGAAGAGTTAGTATGGAAGTTTATTTAACGAGGTTGAAACTGTAGGGTAACGATGGTATGGTACTCGTATAAAAAATCTTTGCGTAGTTTAAAACGCAGATACCGAGTACAAATTACATTTCGACTTGAAAACATATTTTTTACTATATTTTTACTATCTATATATGTTGATAAAAATATAAGTAGGTACTTATTTCTACAAAATCTTTTGCTATTGACATTATGATACTATTATATACGATGTAATTGGATCATAAAGTGAATCAATACTTGACTTATTCTTATTTTATAAAATAACAACTTTACTATGAAGGCAACTAGATAACAACTTATTTAAAGTACTGTATGTAATGTAATGTAAAAGAACAGATAAAAAATACATTTCAGTACTTTGTTTATTTATTTGTTTAAGGTCAACAACATAACAAACGCTATCACATCAAATATAAATAGATATACTTACTAATATATGTTGAAGTTATTCTCTGGTCAATATATAAAATAACAAAATTGACATGAGAATGTGATAAAAATTATCACTTTCATCATCATCATCATTATATCAGCCATTGAAAGCCCACTGCTGGACGTAAGGACGTAAGACGTAAGGACTCTCCAAGAAAGGAGGTTTTTGCACATAATTGACACGCTGGACAAGCGTGTTAAAATAAAATTGAATAAAATGTGATTAATTCTGTGATACAAGATATTATTTAACACACAATATTTAAATAAAAAATCATTTGGCAGACTCATTTCGCAAAAATATTACTTTAAAAATAATAATTATAAAAATAAAACAGGTTTCACAAATGATTTACATACAAAAAGTTTTACCTGTTGATATATTATATCCTGTTATTCTCGCCAGCCGCTGGCACCACACGTTTGCTTCGCTCGCTCGGCTCGTGGTCGCAGTTCCGACCTAACCTAAACACCATTTCGTTTCAGTTGACCCTGTACATATTATTTTGTGAAATAATGTTTTGGCATTATAATTTATTTTGTGTCATTAATCATTCTGCCTTAATTAAGATATATTAAATATTATTTAGATAGTATTTATAATATTCTTATTACTTTGGCTATAACATATACATTTTAAAAAATATATGCTGTTATACCTAGAGGTAACCACGACATGCATCATAATGCAAATTTATATCAAACGAAGATCACCTTTAGTCTTAAAATGATTCAACCATACATACATTATTACCGTACATTAGTACCAAAACACAAACCAAGATTTTAAACAAATATTTTTGCTAATACTAATTTACATATATGTCGTAAATATGTTATGTCGATGACAAATAGAGCTGTTACATACAAACTTGATAAAGAATTCCCACAACATCTCATACATTAACGTAATTCCGTGTTGTGTTTCGGACATCAGACAACAGAAGAATCACGAACTTTAAATACATAAATTTAACACCCAGATACAGAGCAAGCATAAATATCATTATATAAATAGTTGTCCTGGATGGGGATTGAACCCACGACCTTTAGCGCACAAGACAGGAACGCGTTTTTGCGTAACGCGTACAAGTATAACTAATGTGTTGAAAATTTAAAAAAAAATCTAATTTCAAATATTTATTTTATTATTCTATTTTTAGTTGTCATTAGTTAGACTACTTGTTACAGGTTCAATACGTGACTTCATATTTTTTAAGAATTTTGAACAAGATTATAAATAAATTCACGCGACATCTCATACATTTATCTGATACCGAAATAAGTTGCTTAAATCACTCGTTTCACGGACATCAGACAACAAAGAAATCCCAAATATAATACTAAAATACCTATATAACACCCAGACACAGAACAAATACTCATCACACAAATATTCATAATATATGTGTTATGTTACAAATATTTGTGAGGGATTTGAACTTACGACCCCTGTCGAACGTCGAACGAATTTAAATTGTAATTGTATTATCTGAAGATTGGATGTAAATTTAAGTACGTTTTGTAGACGCTCTTTAGAGTACCTATAGTAAATAGTACAGGTACTCTAGGAAGTACTACTATAGATAGTATCTTTATCATCATATGTGCTACTGTGAGTCCACTGCTGGACAAAGGTCGCCCCAAGAAAGGGGCAATTCAGCCCATAATTGCCGCGTTGGGAAAGCGTGTTGGCAATAACAGATCGTAGCCTTTGCGACAGGCATGCTACTGCCCATCCCCACCACCCCACCATGTAAATTTGAGCTACACTTTCTCGGATGGGTATACCGCCATCTGGCGGTTTTGGTACCTTAGTCGCCTTTTACGACACCTGGTACAGGGGGAGGTACCATTCTACTCTGCCGGTACCTCACGGTTATATCTATATTTAGGTAGATTTATCCTAATATATAGTAGAGCAATGAATGTTATCCCCCATATTGTGATTACAATGTTATGGTAAAATTCCATAGTCACCATACAAGCCCGTAGGATATCAATCAACACGAAGGCTCGCCAATAAACTGGAGGTTTCAAGGAGGTTTCCGGTAACTAAGATGGATGGACGCCTTTGTGTGACCTACTTCCGCATGTGTTGGTCTCGCAGTAATATGTTACACCGGTGTTGTGGATCGCTTCATTTAACTTGACCGCTCTCGATTTGGCCATCTAAAATGGATTTATATACTAATAATAGACTATATAACTAGAGGAAGACCTCTTACAAATTACAAATATAAAATTAGGAAATACTAAATTATCAATTAGTTATATAATACATATTAAAATAACTGCATTCACATATATATAAGACAATTAATTGTAATTCAACCTAAGAAGCAAATAAAACTACAATTTGTTTCTTTGTAAACAAAGATAGCTATTTTATCTGAGTATCGAGTAGATAACACACAATCATATAATATTTACTCAACCAACCAAAAATCTTACCTGCAAATAAAGAAAGGACGATTAAAGTTTAAAATTATTACCTCTCAATTTATACAACTTAATATTAATTAATTAAACTAAAAGAAAATTATAATACCATTTTTGAACAGAACATATTTGTCTTTGAAGTTGACAGCTCGATTGACGTGACACGCTAAGGGTGCGCGCGCATATTCAAATTAAAGAATTATATTACTTTACATATATGGTGTCTGATGTCCGTAAAAAGAGAAGAGAGTTGACCTCTTACAAAGGTCATCTACTGCCAGAGAGAGATAATGAAATTACCGGGTAAATATGACACAGCAACTTCAGTTCACCAGGTTGGCGTGGCGGCAAGCAAGTATATCTTTGTGATGACACGAGCGTCTGTACACCATATATTTTTTTACATGGACGTAAAAAATAATAAAACTTTTAATGTAAAATAAACCACCCACTAACATGACCCAGAAATTCCTATTGGATATATAACTCTTTAGAATTAAATTCTGGATTACTATTGCGGGTACTAAAGTTCTGAGATAATCTTTTAAAGTCACTATTACAGAATTAATGAGGAGCAGCCAACATTAATCACGCTGACTGTACAAAATTATAGTAGTTTGCTATTTTTGTGACCATAAATTTATTCAAAGAATTTTCCGCGTTGGTCTTACGTGTACGAGGCTAGATCATTTGCACCATACATTTCTTTATTTATTTCCATTTGATTCGGTTCGAAAAAAACAGCTGCATACATGTAACAGCATATATATATATATATATATATATATATATATATATATATATATATATGTATTTACACAACATATCTTACATTGACCTCTGTGGTAAGTCGCTCGCACCTGTATAACGGACATTAGACAATAGAAGAATCACAAATATAATACTTACATACATATTTTTAACACCCAGCTATAGAAAAAACACAAATATCATCATAAAAATATTTGTGCTGGATGGGTATCGACCCTACGACCTCTGGTGCATAAGATAGGATCACTACCATCTGCGGCATCGGGCCCGATCAAATTCGAATCAATAATTTAACACGGTCACAACCGCGGGGCACTTAGTTTTATTATATATTTGCCAACACGCTTGCCCAGCGCGACAATTATGGCCATAACTCCTCCTTTCTTGATGAGGTTTATGTCCAACAGTGGGCTTCCAATAGCTGTTACGATGATGATGACTCCTAAACGTCTAATACTTGTTAAAATGACAACAAACAATATCGAGCATTTTGTCGTTGACAAAACAGTTGTATTCGAGAATGGAGCTCTTGAGTTTCGTTTATTGTTACGAAGGCATTCAATATTCCGCTTGAATTTTCGTGCGATTGTAAAGGAAATTACGCAGACTAAACTAAAGAGGCTTTCCTTAGAACCCTCAACTACTCCCGACAAGCTCTGTGCCCTTTGGAAAGGCTTACAGGCGGGGTATTTAACAAAAGCGGTGGAATTTAGAATTGATAGTGGAAAACGTATCTCTATTTACAATGGTTTGAATATACACTTGATGAGGAGCACTAATATGAGTACAATCGCTTTATAAATGAAAGAATCTATGCTAATGTTTGTAAATATGCTGCCCTGTATAATTACTGTTTCCTTCAGACCTAAGGCAATAGCTCATTCATTTCCAAATCCAAACAGCAGTATACGCATTGCTGGGTTCTGATTAGAACGGGAGTGAAAGAGACAACTACTGCGTAATGAGACATAATACTGTTAAGTCACCAGGTTGACAACGCATATATCCTTGTGACAATCATCATTATAACCTATTGAAAGTCCACTGCTGTACATAGCCCTCTCCAAGAAAGCAGATTTTTTGCCCATTACAATTGCTGCGCTGGGCAAGCGTGTTGTCTGTCGCAGACCGCAGCTTTCGCAATGAAGATGCTGCTGGCACTGCTGAGTTAAGTCAATAATAAATTAATAAAAATAAATAATAATAATAAATTCCCACATCTCATACATTGACTTGACTCCGTAGTAAGTCGCTGAAAGCACTTACTACGGAGATTTAAGCCTTGCGGACGCCATACAACAGAGTAACGGCAAATATACTACTTCATTATATCATATCAACCATAAGACATGACTGCTGAACATAGGCCTCCCCAAGTAATCTCCAATAGGACCGGTTGTATGCGGCCTGTGTCTAACGCGATCTTGCGGTTTTAGTCAGATCGTCTGTCCATATTGCGGGTGGACGCCCTGCGCTGCGCTTGCCGGTACGTGGTCTCCATTCTAGAACCTTACGACTCTATCGGCCGTCAGTTCTGCGTACCAAATGCCCTGCCCACTGCCACTTTAACTTACTAATCCGCCGCGCAACGTCGGTAACTTTGGTTCTATTACGAATAAATATATACTTCTTAAATACATATATTTAACATCCAGATACATAACAAACAAATATTGTCATATAAATATTTGCTCTAGTGGGAATCAAACCATCTGTGCTATTGGGCCGTGAATGCATAAGATATTGTGAGAATTTCTATGTTGTTATTAATTTTATATCTCGGCAAACATCAGTTTCTTCATTAGGGATATGTTTGTCATTAACTATTTGTTTTTGTCATTAACTGTGTGCATGTTTATGTTTACACAGCGAAATGTTTGCATATCACATTCAAACAATGAACTTCAAACAACTCACTACGCTTTTGCGCGGCACAATCCAATTACTGTTGCACACAACGTTCATATTTACTTTGTACGTACGTATTTAGCATTAGTCGCGCTTAAGACGGCTATTAAATTTCGTCAGTGTGCAACGCAAGAGGTTTTGGAGGAACCGATTGAGTAGAATAGTACCTCCCCTTGTACCAGATGTTGAAAAAGCCGATTAAGATACCAGAACTGACAGATGGCGGTATATCCATCGGAGACAGTGTAGCTTAAATGTTAAGGGTAGGGGTGGGCAGTATTGCAGCAGCCTCTTCAATTTGAAACACACTTGCCCAGTACGACAATTTATGGGCTAAATTCTGCTTATCTTGAGGAGGCCTATGTCCAGCAGTGGACTCGTAATATGGCTGTTATGGTGATGATGATTGATTTCAATACCTTAAAAATATTTATTTTTTATTATTATTTACCAAATACAAACCCGTTAATTTAACTGTGTTATATATATGTATAAATATATACTGTATATATATACTCTAGGAAAATGTTTATTACAAGTGTCGGCGAGGCGGTACAGCCTAGACCTTTGTTTGTCCTCTATTTTGGTCTTAATAATAATAATAATACTCTTTGTTATACACAGATAATAACATTAAGACAAAAATTATAAATTATAATACAATTGGCGGCCTTATCGCTCAGAGCGATCTCTTCCAAGCAACCTTTGGATGGACATAAACAAAAAAAATGTGATTTAATAAACATAAAATAAAGCATATTTAATACTAATACCATTTATGTTTAAATTATATTTAAATTATATACTAATTAAAATATATAAATAAAAATACATCTTATTTTTACAAACACATATATATATTACAATAATGTATATTGTAGTCTTCTGTTCGATCAGTCATTACAGTGACATGAAATGCTCTCACACCATCATCATCCTCTTGAATGTGACTGTTAGATATTAAATTTGTGATTTCTCGGCTGTCTGATAGCCGTAACAGAGTTGCTTTAAGCTACTACTTATCCCCGAACATCTGCGCTGAATGTTTTTACTGATGATAAAGTATTGGATATATACTTTCAGCCACTGAGAGTAGTAATCATTTGTTATAAATACAGCTTTCCTTCGGCCCTAGAAGGACTTGCCGAAGTTTGTTTAGGGCTTACTAAACAGTCTGAGTTTCAGATTGTCAACCCAAATAGATCATGTGAAACTTAATAAAATGGGCCTTCGCTTTAAGTTTAAGATAGCATTTGCAATGATCTAAAGTAATTTAAATTAATTAAATTCAATGCAGAGACCATATGAATAAAAAAATTAAGGCTAGTTTTTTATCAGGAGACAAAATGTCAAAATGCGGCTGTTCATAGAGGTGTGTTGGTTTCAATGCTGACATATGGTAGTGAATGTTGGGTATGGCAGAAGAAGCACGCGAGTAGAATAAAGTATGTATGGTGTGGGATTAAGAGATAGATTAAAGAATAGTGGAATAAGAGATCGATGTGGTGTAAAAGAACAGAACCTAAGTTACCGACATTGCCCGGCGGATTAGTAAGATTATATTAGTTGGAATGACAGTGGGCAGGGTATTTGGTACGCAAAAACGATAGCCGATGAAGTCTGAAGGTTCTGGATAGACGATCTGACTAAAACCGCAACCGATCACGCTAACCCCAGGCTGCATTCAACCGGTCCTATTGGAAATTACTTAGGGATACCTATGTCCAGCAGTGGACGTCTTATAGCTGATATGATGATGATCATGTGGTGTAAAAGATGATGTTGTGACAAGAATAGAGAAAAAATTTTTTGGCTGGTTTGGACATGTAGGAAGGATAGATGAAAATAGAATGACTCCACAAACATATAGAGCAGTAGTGCATGGAACGGTTGGTAGAGGTATTAAAGACGGGATAGGTCAGAAGTACCAAGAATAAATATACGTGTATAAAAGGACTAATGCGAGTAAGCGAAGCAAGAGAGGTAGGAGATCCATAGTCTGTGTCTGGGTGTTAAAAATACGTAATTTAAGTAGTAAATTTGTGTTTACTTTGTTGTCTGATGTCCCTTACAGAGAATCAGGTCAATATATGAGATGTTGTGGGAATTTATTTATATATATACCGATTCCGACGGTTTGAGCGTTTTCCTTTAATCTACCGATATATATTTAATGGCATTATGATTCCGAACTAATTTATTATTACTATTATTAATGCGCAAATATGTCTGTCCGTTGCGATGTCTGTTGTACACTTTTCATGACTGGATGGATTGTAATCATATGTAGCTTGCAGTTAGCTTGAACTAGGGAAGGTTGTTGAGTTGCTAGGGGATATCTTAAAGCAGCAATGATACCTTAATCTTAACTATTGCTTCCAGCAAACAGAAGTGTTCGCATTAATGTCTTTCGGTTAGGAGGGTAGAAAAGTAGTGAAATTAAGTATAAATAAATTATATCTTCAATTTATTGGTCGGCAATGTGCTGGTGATATCTTTGTGATAATACGAGTGCTTATAGGCACCAGTGACGATGCAGTCACGTGGACCGTTTGTTGGTTTATAGACTTAGATATATGAAAATAGGCAAAGTGAAAAATTGTTATTTTGAATTAATTCCGCAATTGGAAGTTAATATCTTTGGCATTTTAAGTGGATTAAATTTCAGTAGACAAAAGCTTTTGTCTTACCTATTTATTTCAGTAATTTATTGGTTTTAAATTATCCACATCACAGGTAGATCAAAGGGGATTCAGTTGTGTACAAATTGCTTCCCCTTCCAACCTTAAATTGGAATTTAAACTCCCCTCTAAGATGGTTTAAGCGAAATTGCTTGCAACGTGCCGATTTTCCTTTAAGTACTCTTTTGAAATATCCTGTTTTTCTTCTTGATTTTTTATTAGCATATTTCATCTACCTGATCGATTGATTGCGTTTGATATTTTCTAGGTTTGAGGAAGTAAGTAAGTATATTTGGAAAGGCTTGATTTTGTATGCTATTTTTTTAGTTTTTCTTACAATAAAATTTATTATTATTATTTCTTTAATAGGCGGTGAATGGAAGTAATATAATCTTTTTCCATATTCTAGTATTAAAAACGACATCTACGTTTTATTTATTTAGCGTATTCTTTGAACGTTTCTTTGACAGGTGGTATTACCTCGAATATATATAATAAAGATTTTTCTTTACCACAATACCAGCACTTATAGGGGAAGTACCTCTATTATTCTGCCGATATCATACTGTACGGATTCTTATCAAAATACTATAATTTCTGGTCCATCATTATTTATCATTAACATTTAGTAGAAATAAGTATAAATTCTTATTTTAAGTACTATTTTGTATAACAAATTCACTCGTAACCATGGTTTAAGTATTTATTTTTTTTCCCAAATTCGTTTTTTGCAATTAGAACGAACAATTACTTCTTACTGAATAGAAAAAAAACGAAATCTATGTAGCGGATTGTAAAACTAATTTGTAAATATTGTTTTTATTTCAACCTTGGTCCTACTTTAATATGCAAGATTAAAAATGGCCACTGTGCAGTAAGAAATTTACCACAAAAACAGGTTTATAAGGCCAAATTTATATTAAGCAATATTATTGTACAAACACTAAACAAAAAATATACAGAAAAATACCATGTTCGGATTCTATTGATATCTATTAACCAACCTTTGGATGGAAAACAAATATTAGTTAAATATCATAAATTAAAAACATACTCTCACACACACACATACATACAAACTATTCTACTAGGTATACTGTTGATCACGATAGTCCTAGCCTAAAATGAAATCAAGGCTAACTCTCGCTTGTAAAAAATAAATAAATGATGACTCTTTCAACTCTATACTTGTTATTTACAGGAGGAGGGATATGACAGCGAAGAAGAAAGACGAAGAGAAGAAGAAAGAGCAAGGAAAAGACAAGTTCATGCCCGCGTGGTAAGCTTGCTTTTGATTGCTATTCGGGCTTAAGGAGAAGTGACTGACTGACTGATTGACATGTCAACGTAGGGCCTAAACTATGACATTTAAAAATTATCCCCTAACATGATACACCTAAAGGTGTAAAACGTGTGTTAAAAAAAGTTAATATGAGTGTTTTCTATTTTTATTAAAATAATCCATATATATAAAAGGAGAATCTGACTGACTGATTTAATGATATATCAATGCAGAACTTATAAGATCAGAAAAGAGAGAGAGAGAGAGAACTATAAGATCGGAAAATTCGGTATTACATAGCTATATTTATGCATAATAATAATAAGAAGGAATCACAAATGTACTACTTAAATACCTATATTTCACACCCAGACACAGAGTAGACACAAATATCAATATATTAATGTTTGTTGTGGGTGGGTATTGATCCCACGACCCTTGGCGCACAAGATAGGATAACTACCATATGCGCCATCGGGCCCGACCTTCTTAATATTGAGTTTGTCCTACTACTTAACACAGGTTAAACCGCGTGGCGTGATAGTTTTCTTATAAAGAAGAACTGTCAAAAGACGACGTATGACGTCACAACCAAACGCTCGCATACTCAGAGTGGATTGATATAAGTTATTGTTAAGTTTCAACTTGAAGTACGAAATCTTAAGCAGCTTGTGAAGAGCAAATGATTTGATTACTAAATAATTTAATGTAAAAAATAGTAGTGTAAAAGTTGAACAAGTGATAAATGAAAAGATAGCGCCTGTATTAGGCGAGTCAGTTCTAAATGAGATTGGTAACCGTGACAAAATCAGTCAGAATTGAATCCGACCCCAAACAATGAAAAAAGACAAATCATTGATATTTATTATAATGAAATAGGAAATTTTATCATATTATATAAGTGTCTCTTCAATTTTTGATAAATGGTTTGTTCACTGTGTATTGGCGAAGCAAATTTAGTACAAAGTATTTTCAAATCGAACGGTGGGGGATTTAGACGTTAATTAATTGTCTTAGAAATTGATTGTTATTAAAATTGTCCGTGGGGAAGGTACATTGTAATTAGGATACCGGTTTTACCATTTGTTACTCCCACGATATTGATTAAGTTCTTGTTTACGGATTGGTTGGTACTTGCATAAAGAAATTAGTCTCTAGCTTTTTTTTTATCCATAGATATAGACACAATTTTAACTATTGAGAAACATTCGGTATGGTATGTTACAATCTGTCCCGTTTTAAATTATCTGTCTTATAATTTTAAATTATCAACTGTCTATCATAGTCATCATATTAGCCATACCAAATCCATATGATATATGTTAGAGAGATTTATGCCCATAATTGCCACGCTGGGCAAGCGAGGTGGCAATTGTAAGGCACAAATTTCCAATTCTTACCACATCTAGTATAAAGTATAGTAGAGTATAGAAGAAGGTAGCTTTCTACTGCGCCGGTGCCCCACGACTCAAGTACTGTCAATTTTGTATTTATAGAGTTAGCAATGAAACACAGTTGTCAGCAGCGAACTACGTCTGGCATATTTTAAAACTTACTCCTTACTTTAGCTGAAGCCTTAAACTTTTTTCGTTTGCTACATTTATTAGTTAGGTTAGAAAAAAGTGGTGTCTGCTAACACAATAAACACAGAACGGTCTGCTTCAAGCCTGACTAATCAGGGTTAGCCTTTGAATAATTGTCAATTTAACATGCTATACATTCAAAGTGAATAGTTTAAATTTTATATACTTTAATTTACAGAAATAAACACCGTTAATGTAGGTGTCGTGGAGCGAAAATATGAAACCTCGGAAAACAACTCGCTATCACGCTACATTTTTAATACCAACATTTACTTCAGCGAATTATAGTACATGTTTTTAATATCAATACTCATTAATATATTGAAAATTACATGCTTTACTGATATAGTTACTTTAAAGAGACCCTGAAGATAGCTACCGTCGTTCATAAGTTGTAAGACTGTACGGATTGTGTCAAACACCAATACAAATGTATGTAGATAACCAAATCTGTTATGTCTTTCATTTGTGATAGTTCCTCCTAGCTAAAATGGAAATATAACATATAATTGCGGCGCTGGACAGATGTGGTGGCAATTGCAGAGCGTATCATCGCAAAGTGAATGTTACTGCCCGTCCCTGCCTGTTGTTTATGTTACGCTGTTTTAGATAGATATACAGCAATTTGACGACACTTGATGCAGTGGGAGGCACTATTTTGCCGGTACCTTACAGCATGTCAAATGTGTTGCTGGACGAAAAATTGGGAATAAGTGAATCAATATATCTTCTGCCTTCCTTCGCATTACCGATATAAACTAATTTATTGATATTTTCAACCGAATGTATATCATTACAGAGTTCATATTGGAGCTTGCAGTGGCCGTGGGTGAGCAAGCGCAGGGTCATCTACAGAGAGTCCAACTGCTTTATGGTGCCCAGCAAGTACGAAGATAAAAATAGGTAAACATAAAAATCAGAAATCATATATGTCAGTCTTCATAGGAACACCTAAATAAAAAGTGCCTTCCACATGTACAAAAACATTAACCATTTATATAAACGTCTATATTATTCTTTTTATTATATATATAACAAAGTCAGAAAACAATCATACTGTCCGACTCAAAATAACCGTCAATGCAGCCTATGAGACGCTTTTAATTTCACAAGGATAACTAGCACGTTACCAATCTTGTGACCTGAAGTGTTGTTTACCTCGAGATTTGATTGCCTTTAAAGTTCCAATTCAGACATTTGTAAGAGGTCTAAAAAGTGGGAGAAGATAGACACGAAAGAAAAATAAAAACAGACGCAAGCGGAGGCTTGTTAATCCGAAATGGGCACGAATTAATTTTTCCCACAACATGACTCCGTGACAAGTCGATCAAATCACTTGTGTTATGGACGTCTGATAACAGAGGATTTACAAATATATTACTTAAATACATACAGATACAGAATAAATACAAATATCAATATATAAATATTTTTCCTGGGTGGGGATCGTGTCGCGCAATTATGGGTATAATACGAAATAGTTGTCTGCGAGCTTGCATTATTTTTAAGTTTCTTCTTCATTCTTAGTTACCAGTGATCATTTAAAATATAGCTTCTACGGCTATAGTTTTCTAGTATTTTCCTTGTATTATGGAAATCACCGATAACTATTATACGAATTGGATGATTGCGTAAATTCAAAACGTCACGTAAATTATATTATTATACATATAAACCTTCCTTTTGAATTACTCTATCCATTAATAACAAACATATCAAGCCCAAATCGTAGTTTTAAATACCTAAGTATACATTTGGATAGACAGACAGCGGCAAGTGACTTTGTTTTATATAGTACGGAACGATGGCATTCGCTTCCTACTTAAAAAATATTAGTAATAAACTTTTTATTTTTTCTTTTATACGTTCAGTCTTTGTCACGGTATTTTTTATCACAGTTTCGTTTTAGGGACATTTTATAGTAATTCAACATGTTTTTTATGGAAAATAATGAGGACGAAGTGAAATTTTGTTTTTCCGACCATTAAAATTAATAATAAGTTATATAGTTTTTAGCACATACAGTTTAAAAATATATTGCATTTTTTTATTTAAAGATCTAAGTTCCCGATCCAACCCTTTTTGAGAGTAGCTGATGATATAGTTCTCGATAGTATGCAGAACTTAAAACTGAATCAAGCCCAAAATCAGCAGGCTTTAAAACCAGAAAGCCAAGGTAACCTCAAAGAAAATCTGACAAACAGAACTGAAGAATTAGTCAACAGCTCACCTGAACCGGTTTTGAATGGGCATATGGAAGAAAAACTAATGGTCAATGGACATTTTGATCTTAAAGAAACTAAAGCAAATGGTAATTTAGAAGAAATACCGGAAACAGACGAAGAAAAAGTCACCGATTCATCTGAATTACAAGAAGATAGCGTGCAGGAAGTATCTGAGATGGATAATGATGATGGAGAAGACAATGATATACCAATTGTTACCTCTCCCAAAGAACCCGTAAATCATGATAACCCTGAACAAAAAGATGATGAGGTTATCGAAGAACTATTGAACGGAAACGATGAAGATGTATCTGAAATGGAAGATGAAAAAATGATTGATAGCATTTTGAGCGACAGTAAAAGTGAAGACGATACTGTAGATGAAAGATAAAATATATAACTTGACATATCATTGAAAAATGCTCAAATTGTCTGTAGTTCTAATTTAGATATTAACTATTATAGTTTTAGTTAAATATCATAGTTTTAGTTTTTAAGGAATAAAGGTCTATGATGCCCTTTCTACAATTCTGTACAGAGAATACATACCTTAAAATATAAGACTTAATTAAATAATAAATACTTTATTATGCGATTGGTCTATGACGAACGAATTTTATTTAGCGATGTAAATAAAATTATTATTTTTACATTACCTGCATTTTTATTCATTCTTCTGACATTTTTTAAAAGTATGTTACTCGAAAAAACATGATTATTATCAATAAATTGATAAATAAATTCGTTGATTATCAAAGTGTTTTAATATATCTACATACATTTCGATTGCAAGGGTATGAAATTAATTTCCATTAATTAAAAATTTGTTATAATTTTCTTACTTATCGTCATGTCAGACGTTAGATGTCCACTATTAAGCATAGGCCCTTGCCCATAATTGCCACGCTAGACAAGCATGATGGCAATCACAGAAAGAAGCTACGTGACGGGAATGCTGCTGCCTATCCCCACCCTATTGTGAATTACCTAGGCTATTTCGAGCGAAAATGTTTATGTCATCTTATGGATTCTACAACTCAGTCAGCTCTTACGACGCCTGGTATAAAAAGATACTTTTATACTCTATCGTATCCTAACGGCTCAAACAGTTAGAAATAATCACGATAGTACATAATACTCGTAGACATCATCAGCTCAGAGCGTAGTAGCCTTCAGCGATCGCGTGGTAATTCTTTTACCACGCGATCGTTGATCGGAACCTTCGCAAGTATTGATAAATCAATGACGAGCCTTCTCAATGTCAAAATACTAGTGACCAGAATAGTGACTTTTGCTTGGGACATAATCCTCAGTCATTAGGTTTTTTTCAACATAATTAACAATCGTCTTCAATATTTCGATTAATTTACAGTTAATATAGACTATTTATATTCTTAAATCAATTTTAAGAACCACCTAGTCTCATACATATGTTAAAAATGATCACAAATACGTTAGTAAAAATATTTATTTATCAGACAGTCATGCCACAAAATTAACCACAACCTGGTTGAGCATACTGAAAATTATGTAATGCAATATAGGATGTATAATTTAAATATATCAGTTGAAATTTCGTAGCCGCGGGTGGGTAACGCCCCAATCAAGAATTGCTTACGTTTTACAAAGTGCTCGTAGAATTTGGAGGATAATAATTCGCAATAATTATTCCGTCTGCCGTAAAGTTTTAGGGATTTGAATTTGCAAAGCGTTAGAATAACTTGACAAGATCCTTACCTGTTAATGACTTAAGCTTCATTCCTTGGGAAAGGATTATTCGAGAAGATATTATCTTAAGAACGTTTGTGAGTATACTATGAATTGCGATTAAAAGAATTTTGAGAGGGTTGAGCGCGAAAAGGGCACGAGTGGCTGTTTATAGAGGTGTGTTGGTTCCATCACTGGTATAGGGTAGTGAATGTTGGGTGTGGCAGAAGAAGCACGAAAGCACTTCGAAGTATGTATGATGTGAGTTTAAGAGATTGATTAAAGAATCTTGCAGCAGTTTGCATTTCGTTGCGAAGCTACGCTCTTCGGTTGTTCCAATCCAAAACTTCCGCCATCTTTAGGAAATCTATGACAAGTGGTGAACGTTCTGCAGCTGCGAATGATGATAAAATTAATTTGATGATTGATAACAGTTGTTTAGAAACACACAGATGAAAATAACTAAAAGACTTGGGGTGTGACTTATTGTTAATATTTATTATTATTATGTATTTTAAAACTTTGTATTTACTTTCATCTAATAAGTACTAAGATCGCCATTCTTGTGCTTCTATATTCCCCGCTATACGAAAAGTAGTGTCTATATAATTAAGTTCATAGACCTTTCCAAGGAAAGAGGTTTTTTGCAAATAATTGCCGCGCTGGGCAAGCGTGCTTGCAATAATGGAGCACAACTTTTACGACGGTTATGCTGCTGCCCATCCCCGCCCTGTACATTTGAGCTGCACTGTTTCGGGAGGATATACCACCATCTGTCGGTTTTGGTACCTTAATCGGATGTTACGACACCTGGTGCAGTGGGAGGTACGATTGTACGCTGCCGGTATCTTAAGGGCTTGGTCTTGGAGAGGCCTGTCTGGCAGTGGACTTCCAATGGCTTGAAATTAAGTTTCACCCAAGAATGTTCTCACATCCTGCATAGGTGTCCTGCAATCCAAATTTATTGCCTATTAATCACTCGTAATTTCAATGGAATCACGTTTGATTACTGGAACGAATCCCAACTGTTCAAACGGCGTTGGTGATTAATGCTTAATAGCCTGAATTCTCGTACAGAGAGGTATGCATTGGGAGTGATGGTTGGAATTTCGAGTATTTTGTATAAATACATGAACTTGGGATAACAAACATTATTTAACAATTAGACAAAACAAACGGCTTACAAAAAAAGTATGAAAACGTTTAAAAAATAATCAGTAAATGAACTTTTTTTCAATTAAATAAATCAAACCAAATCAAAATATTCTTAATTCAAGAAGGCCAGTAGAATCTTCAAAAATGATAAATTGAACAGTTTCAACTCAGAAATATAAAGTTCTAAATTGTGTTATACTCCTAGTATTGATGACCTTGATGACCAGACATCTAACATATAAATTAGGCCTTATACTAATCAGTCAGCATCCGACTGGTCTTTAAAATTAGTTTAATGCAGCTTCATTACACAAACCACTAGGAAGAAACCTACAAGAAAAACAGGTGGTGTTAAATGTTAAACCAATACTAAATATAATAATGTTGAACCCGGCGAAACTACCGCCATCGTAGCACACAAATCATTTTCTTAAATCTAGGTTAGAGCAATTCTATCCCTGGAAGTTTTATCACACATATATATATATATATCTTTAACTCTATAATATGCATTAGAAATAAGCTAACTCTTTACGTAATTTATATATGTATTTATTAGTAAGCCTGATAAGCTGCCTGGTATTATATTGTAAAATCTTCTGCAATTAACCCTGAAATAATTTTTTTATGGAGCCATGTGGTGGGCACTGCAAGCTCACAGTTATTTCTGGTTACATTATGTATATCACAGGTTTTCTTAAACTTATGTTTTTATAGATGCACATAATGTTATCACATACACACTGACTGCACAGTCATTATATTAACTTCTTTAAAATAATGTTTCAGTTACTTTTCTAGAATCATTTTATAAATGGCACGAATAACCTTCTTCTGCAGGTCAAATATAAAATAAGACATGACACTGTGGAAATATCTAAAATAAACTAGGCTGTGTCTACGTTTGTGAATCGTCAAATTTTGTATATCGCAAACGCTACAGAACTAAGTCTATTAGTCCCCATTGTAACTTGGTGTCAAGGGTAAGGCTTTAGATAACTAATATATATATATACGAGTATGTATGTTTAACATTTGGTGTAACAATTTAATACATTTTGTCTTTTTTTCATTAAGAGACATAAACAGATGGATACACCATATATAATAATAATTTAAACTGTTAAATATTATTTTCCAGTTCCTTGAAGTTGCAATTCTAACTAACCCAACCAGCCAATTCGTTTTAGTTAACCTTACATATATCATTGTGGAATGATGTTAGTAACACAGGTGTTTTATTACTTATCATTGAATCAGGTCAAGGTATGAGATGTTGTGGGAATTTATTTATTGGAGCCTCTACGCTCAGGTATTTCCTAAATAGCTGAAATCGCGCTGTGAGAATGTGTTTTGTATTGTATTCATGAGATATTGCGTTATCTGACTCCATATTAATTAATATTTATTAACTTAGAGGATTTATCAAAGTTAAAGTATAGACGAGGCGTCCTCTAGTTAGGGCGTAATATTATAAAAAAATAATCTGTTTTAACGTTTGTATAACGTTCACACTTTATTTTGACTAACCCGATGGCGCAGATGGTAGTGATCCTATCTTGTGCGCCATGGTTCGTTGGTTCGATTCCACAAATATCATATATATGTACTTTCCGATTGGAAAATATATATGATGATTTTTGTGTTTGGTCTATGTCTGGGTGTAAAATATATGTATTAAATAGTATATATGTAATTCCTTTGTAGTCTGGCGTTCGTAACACAAGTGCTTTAAACGACTTACCACAGAGTCAGGTAAATGTATGAGATGTTAAGATGTTTTATTTTTATTTTGATAAAGCATATTAGTTACTTTTGCTTATATATATAATGATATTATTCCAATGATTGGGATAAATGAAATAAAGACGTAATTGCCTTTCTCTGTAATAATGAAAGAAACAACATTTAAAGACTGTACTTAAGGTCTTTTCACAATTTAATTTAAATAATTCTTATTGATGTGAAACGTAGCATAATTATCTAGCAGAAAATTATCTTTTTGCAGAAAATGTTACAACCGTCAGTCGTGACATCTAGTGGCGTTGACAATAAAACGACTAAGAAAAACTTAAGAAAAAAGATTGTAAATCAAAGAAGTTTTATTTACATATATTGACCGCAAAGTTACTATAACTTCAAACAAGAAGCTAAACTAAAATATACATTCTGTGTCTTTTGTTTCTTTAATTATCTAAATAGATATAAATAAATAATAAATATATATGAATAATAAAAATTTAAAAAATTTACTTTGTGTTATCGCATCATATTCTCTTGATAACTATTTTCTAGTGGGTCGCGTATTGAATCCGCAATAAATGTAATTATTACTACCACCAATCCGGTGTCGGGTTGGTTCAATATTTTTGGGTTCACCAAAGTCATCGAGCCGTGAATTACCGGCGGAGTAGAATAGTACCTCCCATAGTACCAGGTGTGGTAAAAGGCGATTAAGATACGAGAACCGACAGATGGCGGTATATCCATCCAAAATATTGCAGATTAAATGCACAGGGCGGGGATAGGTAGCAGTGTCCCCATCGTGGAAGCTGCGCTCTGCGATTGCCAACACGCTTACCCAGCGCCGCAATTATGGGTAACATTCCCCCTTTCTTGGAGAGGCCTATGTCGAGCAGTCGACTTTCAATGGTTGGTATGATAGAGGTCCACGTTATTATGACTTATTCAACTCTAAAGACATTTAGAAAGAATTCTCTTAACTCTAAATCCTTATTATTTTAGATTTTTTAATGTAGACAAATTGAGTATTGTTGGAGCTTAAGTATTTAAGGTTTGGCTATTTAAGTTATTTAACAATCGGTCACAATGACCCGATCGATTGCATTACTTTTATAACTGCTTTTCTTAGCCGTTCCCGTACCGTCAGTCAATCATGAATTTCACGCTAGTATGTAGTAGTAGGTACTAGTTGAACAGTTGAGCAAAATAGCACTCGCTGGCAAGTTCTAGGAGCACTCTATTTTTATGGTTTGGAAAACCTTCGACAGTGCGGTTAAACCCATCGTCCTACGAAGTGCCCTCGAATTAATGCCTCGGTTAAATTCCGTGAATCCTGAAGGTTTAGAAGTCGACCAACAAGTACTCCGCCGGCGCCGCTTAACCCACCATACATAAAAATCAATATTAGTAAAATTGTAATGTTTTGATGAATTGAAATTCTAGTGTCGGCACTGTCGTGTGTCGCGCAAGTCGTTCCCTGTCGTTTTCATAAATAAAATAAGCAAAAGGAACTTATAATAAAACCTGAGAGTTTTCTGAAATACCGAACAAGATATATCGAATAACACGTTTGAAAAAACAAATTAGAACAAGAATTTATAAAAAGTTATTGCCCAAAGTAAATAAACTTGGCAACATATTACATTACAAGCAATAAAAATTTTAATTAAGCAACGAAATAATAACCGTTCGTGGAACGCCCCAAATTGAATGTGAAATAAAAGGCTTTTAAAAACACCGTAAAAGTGAACATCAGCTTTAATTTATTATTGAAAATAACGAGCAATCAATCTGTAAACATATTATTTTAGTAATTATTAAACGCTTAGTATATTTTCTTACAAAATATTATTTTAAAATTTATAATATTTTGTAACAAAAATAGGACAACGTAGTCTCTCAATAGCATTGCAAAATAAGATAAGGTTGATTAAGGTTATTTTAAAGATTTTAGACCAGTTTGGTTTCTTTTTTATTAGACCAGGTCGACAAACATGTGTAAAATCCGAGTGATAGTAAGTGACGCTGCAACCTGTAGATGCCCGTAATATCGCAAGGATATCACTAACGCGGTTGTCAACCTTGAGACTTAAGGATATTATGCCACATCACCCAGTAAATTCACAGCCTCCCTCAAACCGGAACTCAGCAATGTGAACACTGCTATTTGGTGGTAGAAATGGGTGAGAGTGAGGTCCCAATGTAGACGACTTTTTATTAGGTCTACCTCATGTGAATAAGTTAATAAGTTACTGGAACGAAGCAGCGACGTTGAGCTCTGCCATTGCCAGCACGCCTGCCCAGCGAGACAATAATGGGCAAAAACATCCCAATTATTGGGAGGCCGGTGTCCAACAGTAGACTTTCTATAGCTAACATGATGATTGTAGAGACGCCAGTGCCTTAGTTTGCGTAGCGATCGTGCAACTCAGTAAATGTGGATTGCGTGCTCTGTGATCAATTAAAGCGAATTCATTGCTTTTACCAAATTTCTGTCATTCACTGTCTTTGGGACTGACATTCATAAAGTACTAGCAGTATAATCAACAGACTAACATAATATGTAGTTTTTTTTTACTTGAGAATTCATGATTTAAATCGACGATCCCCAATGGCGCAGGTGGTAGTGATGCTATTTTTTGCGCCAAAGGTCGTGGGTACGATTCCCATTCAGAACAAACATTTATTTGATGATAGTTGTGTTTTTTCTGTATCTCTGGGTGTTAAATAGATATATTCAAGGAAAATATATGTATTGAAATAGTATATTTATGATTGCTCTGTTGTCTGGCGTCCGTAACAAAAGTGCTTTAAGCGACTTACTACATATTAAGGTCAATGCATGAGATGATGTGGGAATTTATTATTATTATTTTCTTTTCTGATTTACTTGCATTGACTGAGTATTGCCCTTCGTTTTGTTAAATAAAATCATTATTGATGCGGTAACAACACACACATATTTTGCAATTCAATTCGTCTTGTAGAAATGTATTAAATTTTTAAATGATTTCCTGTACATTTCAAATAAAAACTTTATCCACTTCTTTTTCACATTAACTTTCATCATCACCATACCAGCCATTAAAAGTCCACTGTTCGACATAGGCCTGCTCAAGCAAGTGGGTATGTTGCCCATAATTATCGCGCATGGGCAATGTGTTGGTAATCGCAGAGCGCAGATTTTGCGACGGGGAACGTGCTGCCCATCCCCGCCCTGTACATTTCAGCTGACTTTTTTGCATGGATATACCGCCATCTATCGGTTCTGGTACAGGGGAGATACTATTTTACTCTGCCGATACCTCACGGCTAACATGAACTTAATTTTGGTTAAATTCTAAGTTCATCCGTTCGATACACAGTATATACACAGTACGTCATGACGTCAATCTCGATCGGCGACAATATAGGCAAATATTGGCGAGACCAATGCGTTGTGTCGGCACTGATTAGAACGTGTTTGGACGTGACAAATGCGACCTTTGTGCTCTATATTTTTAGAACAATAATGGTGCTGTCCTATTTATATGGGCTGTGTTACCTGATTATTTTATCCGAGGTCAGATTATTAGATATTGCCACGGGGTAACGGCATTATAGAACATTATTACCTTACACCAGGTGTCGAAGCAGGTTTAGAGATGCCTTGAGTCTGATTCCAATCTTAGTCTGCCAGCAATGATATATTCACAATCCGTCTTAATTGAAGTTCTAATAATTAATCCTAAACAATTACGTCTCGTTTTTAACTGCCATAATTGGCAACGCAGTGTTTTCTCGAATAAATTCTGGTCCCAGAAAGCAAAGATATATCTTAGTTACCCAAAATTTGCCTATCGGAGCTGGATTTAGCGAGAGATATTTTTTTGAAAATTCAATTTAATATCAGGATTTTCCCATATAGATATTTTAACAATATTAAATGACATGTTCTGAATTTTTATTCTTCATATTAAATGAGTTTTCTCCTGTTTCATTAAAAGAAACGCAATTTAATTTTTATTATTTTTTTATTGATGATATTTTAATGATAGAAGACCTACATTTTCCAGTTAATTTCATATTCTTTTAGGTCTTCTACCCAATGATAGGAAATCAAAAAAAAATAATAACCACCTTAATTGGTGGGTTTATAAATTTTCATTTCATCCTTGGTTATAATAGCAGCATTATATATACGCCATAGCAGAGGCAGAACGTTAATTACTGGAAACACATAGATTTTCTTAAGAAAGGGGGAACTTTTCCCATAACTACCTCGCTGGGTAGGCACGGTAGCAATCAACTTCGAGAAGGGAATACGAATTGAGTTTCACTGTTTCAGGTGGATACAGTTTTCCGTCGATTCCGGTATCTCCTTCACCTTTACGATACTGTTCCCTATTCTAATTATTATTCTAATAATTATTAAAATTTCATCTGATCATGAAATAAAATACCTTACGACGCATCATTAAGAGGCTATTGGAAGCACTGACAAGGATGACCTATCAATACTGAAGAAAATCTAGTGTAGCTGTACTCGCAAATATTTCACGGGCGATCCTCTGAAATTGAAACATAACGCTCTGTTCACAAGGTAGTTATTCCTGTACCTCAGAACCAAGTTACTTATTAAATACAGTAAGCCTATGGAATAACTCACCATTAATATTAAAATCGCTTGCGATAGAGCTGAAAATAGCCTTTGGCACCCCAACACTGGCTTGATTGATGGGGTAATAAGCCATTTATCAAAACCTCTAGCGATTTGAAATGACGAAAAATACCTGGGGATTTTCTCATTTCTCACGGATGAAGGACAGTTTAACTCGGTTTTAAATACTGTGTGATTGAAAAATTTAAAGGTAAATTATGATTAAAAATTGAGTTGCTCAATGGAAATATCGATTTCAGTAGGCGAACGCTTGCAGTGAGGGAATTTATAATACAATAAACTGATTTCATGGTACTGGAAATTCTTTGAATGTCTTTTTCTCACAATTCTTGGATAGATGATTCGGTTATTACTCTAGGATCATGCCAGATTCACACAACTATTAGAAATGAGGACAAGCCATTGTTCATTAGTAGATGCTCCAAAGCTGATATGAAAATAATTTCATTGTTTTACTGCTTGTACTTTTATATACTTGCTAGGTGTAAGTATTTTTATATGTTTTCAGTATATCAACTCTACAAACAAAGGGAGCTTTTGCTATAATTGTAGCACTGTACAGGCGTAATGGCAATCACATAGTAATGCTTCACAACAGGGATGCTACCCATCACAGCCCTGTACATTTGAGCTATACTGTTTCTGGAGGATTTACTGTCACCTATCGGTTTCGTTGTCTAAGTCGCCTCTGACGACACCTAGAACAGGGGACGTATCCCACAGCAACGTATGATATATTCTTATTTTCAACAGTTATTGTCCACTGCTGGACATAGTGTTCCCCAAGAAAGGGGGAATTTTGCCTATGCCACGCTGGGCAAGCATGTTATGGCAATCGCAGAGCGCTACTTTCGCGACGGGGATGTTGCTGCCCATACCCACCCAATGTATTTGAGCCACACTGTCTCGGTCGCTTTACGACACCTGGTACAAAAGGAGGTTCTATTCTACTCTGCCGGTACCTCATGGTACTTCATATATTTATGCGTTTATTATTAATGATAAAACGATTTTCCAACGACTTTAAAGCACTTTCTTCTTATTATATTTTATCACGAAGTTTCATATTTCTCTTTTTCGTTTTCTTTTTTTTAATTAAAATAGATTCGCAAATAAGTATACAGCACGCGTGATAGTAAGCTTCACCGCAACCCATAGATGCTCGTATTGTCACAAGGACATCACTAGAGCATTGCGAACCTTGTGACTTGAAGATTACGTCACATTATCCAGTAAATTAGCTGCTTCTCTTACTTACCAGAACAAAGCAACGTGAGCATTGATATAGCAATATATATATATGAAGCAATAGACATATCTTGAGATACCAATGCAGACAATATTGGTATAAGATCTACTTTTATAAAGATTGAATTAAAAGATCAACTTGTCTCAGCTTTTATGTGGGATCCGAATCTGCAAGTTTCTTTATCGCAGTTCACAGATAACATAACAATTAAATGACTCCTTTAGCCAAACAAAAGCGGAAAGAAAATTTGGCAGACATATTTACATATATTCTGCCTACAATAATAAAACCGGGCAACGCACGCAACCAAATATCCCTAACAAACTAGTTCGCCAACAATACCCTACACTCGTAAAAGTCACACGGAATCTCCCTCTTTTTGGTACTCTTCCTCCATGTATGCCAATAAGCTACGAATACAAAATCGGGATCACTGTTGGCGTACCGGAATAACCTGTAGTTTTCCCATTTAATATCAAGGATCAAGTAACTGTGCAATAAAATACAGGCGGTGCAAACAGTCATACGTAATGTGACCATAGTTTTCTTTAAGAACAAGACATATAAATAAATAGTACATTAGTATTAAACCAAACTTACTAAAATTACAAACAAGAAATTACGTAGAAAGTAATGAATAAACTAAGTAATCAAATGATATTTTCTTATATAAATATATGCGTTCACTATTTATTATAAAATTGTTTTGACGGACACGAAGGCGCAGATGGTAGTGATCTGTCTGAAAGTCTGAGGTTTGACCCTCACCCGGTTTAATTATATTGGTGTTTGTAACACAGGAAAAGCTCTGGGTCTGTTTAATTCTAAGATCAAGTATATACTCGATGTACATACAAGACCATTAAAACTATATCATTTCTTGAAATTTTAAATAATAATGATAATAAATAAAAGTTATAATAATAAATTCAAACATCAACTCATATTTTTTTACCTTGACCTGACTACGAGAAAAGTCACTAAAACAACAGTATATATATATATATTCTACACCCAGATACAGAACAAACATAAATGATGAACAAATTATATGATAGTATAAAGAACAAACACAAATATTCTTATATATTTGTGTTTGTTCTGTGTCTGGGTGTTAAATATATGTATTATATTTGTGATTCCTCTGTTATCTGGCTTCCATAACAAAAGTGCTTTAAGCGACTTACCACGGAGCCAGGACAATGTATAAGATGTTGTAGGAGTTTACTACCTTGTGCACCATCACGCACGTTAAATAGTTTCATTAAGAACGGATTTGTATATATGTTTTGTTTTTAAGTTAATAGTTTAAGTGTTTATTGTATGTCAAAGTTAACAAAAAGATATGTGCTACAGATAATTGCAATACAACAAATTAACAGATGTCACTTATTTGTGGGGTACCGGTGGACTAGAATAGTACCTCCCTCTGTACAAGTTATTGTAAAAGGCAAGGTGGTATATCCATCCGAAACGGCACAGCTTAAATACTACAAAGGGAGGATAGGCTGTATTGCCGTCACGCCTGAATGAAAAAGGAAACCTCTATCTAGGGGAGGCCTATTCCTAGGTCTCATCTTATCGATCATTATTCTCTTGTTAAGATTGTCCGCTTATTGCGGAACGTGTTGTCATTTCATATATACGCAAACTTATGAAGCGAAATGCATGAATAAAATAGTACTGCCGTTGGGTACACAAGTATTGTATTTTGTGCGTGAATTGATATTCAGCGGTGACCTACTAATAATATTGTATATTAATATATGTATTGATATATATAAAAGGAGAAACTGACTGACTGACATATTATCGCAGGGCGTAAACTATAAGAGTTTGAATCTTGAAACTTTTTGCGGATATTAATTTGATAACGTAGGAAAAAAATTCGAAAGAATTTTTGAAAATCCACCCTCGAAGGAGGTGTTTGCTGTTTTCGAAGTTATTCCTTTAATGAAAATCGTACAACACGTGGGTAATTATCCTGGAGTAATAATCCTCCTTTAAGAGGGTTAAAGGGCAGGGGTTGCAATGTTAGTATGTATTAAACTTCTACAATGTAACGCAGGTAAAATCGCGGGGCTCTGCCAGTTTAGTCATAAAAACACAACTATAACAAACAAAAACAACAGCAGTATAGTAAATTAACTAAACTAGCTATTACTACATTTTTTGTCGGATTTCATAAATTAAAAAATTGCACAACTAAGTCTATTGGTGAGATCAACTCATATGAGATCCCAACTGCAACGAATTGCAATTGCTATTGAAACATCTAGAGTATGGAATAAAGAAGAAAACTTTTTTATCAATGAGTTAGGAAGACGTTTGGTGGACTGGAGATTAGACTATCGCTCCGAAGTTTTTTTGATGCCGAGGATCTCACTTGATGTACAGCGTTTTCTAGAAATATATTAAATCTTGTACTAATTGAATAGTTGGTAAATAAATAAATGCAACCTGTGTTCTAGTTTTGTACCTAGAAATATAGTATGTAGTACTAAATATATTCTTATTTATTTCAAGCTTACTTTTATTCTCATATACCATAACAAGTAGAGAATCTTAGTCTCTACCTATCCCATTGAGACACAGTATGTATGTATGCATTTTGCACATCAAAAATACAATTTTGGTATAGCATGTGACATTGTCTACTCAGTCAACTATCGGGCGGAACAGAAAATAGCTAAGGTAACAAAGTTATAAAAAAAGATATGTAAGCAATACAGCAAAAAAAAAATCTCCAAAATAATTAATTAAGAATCTATTCATTCTTTATGAATTGCATTAACATTGTAAATGTATGACATTTAAATGTTGTAGCATTAGTATATTTGTGGTAGGTAGCAAAATAGTAGTGCAATTCTTCGGCAAAGGAACGATACAGGTTTGAAGTATCGAATATTGTGTCAAGTTGATGTTTTTCTAGTAAATATTAAAACTTATTTTATGCATTTTTCATTTAAAAAGAATATGAACTCAATCTGATATAACTCTGGGTTCTATTATACGAAAATACCCTTGTGTATAATTAGACTTAGATACTAAACAATGAAACACTATTTTAAAACTAAAAACAATTTTAAATAAGTCATTGGTTGTAAGCTAAACATTATGATGAAATACCTACTTCAAAAATAGTTAAAAGTTTAGGATAAAAGCCTTTTATTTTTATAAACGATGCTTTATTATCTGAAGTCAGTTTCAACAAAATACAATAATTTTTTTAAAAAGGAAATTTTAGAAAGAAATTGTGCCTCTTGTGTTTGGTTTCCACAAGTTTTAGAAGATGCACCGCAACTGTTTTTAAGCAAATATTGTCTTTAAACTGATATCCATAATTAATTTATTACTATTCAAAAGTTTGGAATAACATTATGTAAATGTGTGAAAATATTATTTGTTTTCAAATGTAAACAAGAACAGTAGGTACACAATCCCAAAACATCTTCATTACAAACCAACATTTGGGAGTGCTGTTTGACATTTAAACACCAAGAAAGTTTAGTCTACAACGCCGACGAGATCCAACATGGCAGCCGGAAGTAGCCCGGACCTGAGTCCTTCATTTCCGCTCCCCGGCGGCCATTTTGAATGGTCTCATTTGACCGGCTTGTGTCCCTTTCATTCTGAAATTTCGTGTAATTTGGTATTTTGTTCGATTTAAATTTGCAATTCTGAATACACGGAGAACTGTTTGTAATATAATCATGAGATACGGTATGACTTTTATTTAATTATTTGTTTATAGGACACAACTCGATTAACATGAACCTTTCTTTCCCAAAGATTTTCATTGCAGAATACAGTCTACAGAAAAATCTAGAGTTATTATTATGTTACTGTGCTATCAAATAAGGATGCCGATCGCATGATGGTATACGTCATCGTAGCGTCACGATGGTGTCATGACAAAGACTTCACTAGCGGGTCACCAAACTTGTGACTTAAAAATATTATATTACATTTTCCGTTAATGTCACTGCTTTCCAAACTAAATAAATAATCCAGTACAAAACCTTACTTTTAATTTTAATCAGCGTTCTTTCTCATTATAAATCTTTGCGGAGTGAAACTCCATTAGCTTCGCTAAACGTAGTTTTAATTAAGATTAAAAAAATAAGTATCCCTCCATTCGTTCCTTTGAGTTGAACAAAAGTAAATTCCGAGCTTCAGGATGTTTTATATTACGAAAGATAAACGTTATATTGTGAATCGCAATAGATACTCGGAGCATTAGTGAAGACATGAACATCTATGTCACCATTATAGTACCCGCAAAACTTCTGAGCATAGACCTCCCCAAAAGAGGTGAAATATCGCCACATAACTACCACGCCAGAGCTTGGCAAAGGGAATGCCGTTGCCCATTGTCGCCCTGTTTGACATGGCAGGGCATTTAAGCTATTTTATTTCTGGTGGTTATATAATCTGTTGGTTCTGGAACCTCAGTCACCTCTTACGACACCTGATACTGGGGTAGTGATTGTTCTACTCTGCCGGTACTTATTACGTATTAAGATAGGATATTCTAAATATGATTTATTTAAAAAAAATCTATAAAATATTTATCGCTTTACGATAGCACCATAAAAAACATAATATTCATGCAATGCCGGGGGGAAGCGCCAGTTGAAAATATAAGGAAAAATAACGATCAAACAATAGTGTGTGTAATGCATTTTGAATGCGTAATGTGTAAAGCAATTGTCACGCATCTTTGAGCCTGACAAACATTTGCGCTTTCGATCCGGATGAAGACATCGGCTGTCCGCGCCTCTGCCATGTCGTACTGTTGCGAGTACGCAATCACCTTTATGCCGCATGCAGCAGGCCCTTAACGCACTCCTTATGTCTCACCCGGACTTTGACGTATTTGTCTACCACCTCAAGAAGAATAACTAATGTTTTTGTTACAACTTCATAATTGTGTAGTTGAGATAACCCGTATAATTATGTTAATGATAAATAAATAAATAAAAATTGCGAATCAACTTGGCTGTGATGAACTGCACGATTATCTGACAGCGCAATTTTTTCTGAAAAGGTAAATATTTTCCGTTTCACGTTTTTATTCAATTACTAATACGTGAAGAAATAAACTAAAAATATAAATACGCATAAAAAATATTATACCAGTAATTTGTATACTTCACAAATTACTGCATCATTACAGATAATGTGACAATAATGGAGAAATGAATGTTGTCTTGGACATGTAAAAAAGATGGCACAAATATATAGAACGGAAGTGAATGGATATGGTAGTTGGTATAGGACGACCTAGACGAACATATAGTAGAAAGAACCAGATAGCAGAGGTATTGAAGAAGGGCCAGGTCAGAAGTACTAAGAATAAATGAGCTTGTATGATAGGACTAATGCGAGTAAGGGAAGCGACAGAGGTATGCCAAGATACTAACAATTGGAGATCTATAGTCTCTGCCTACCCCGATGGGACACAGGCCTGATGTACTTGTACGTATGTAAGTACTGATCCATTATTTCGGTCATGACTGAGCAAGCTGGACGGTCCATTCTTTTACTTATTTTGTAATTTCTATGATGTAAAAAATCGATTCTAGTATCAGTTTGTATGCACTCTCACCTATACTTGTTTCGGTTTGAAAGATAAAAGAGACAGTGAAATTATTTGGCAATGTGGCATAATATCCTCAAGTCACAAGGTTGACAACGCGTTAGTGATATCCTTGTGTATGATTGTCTATGCTGTGACGTTTCTGACGTGACTATGGCTGTTGTGACGTTTACTACCACACAGACTGTGTGCTTGTTTGTTGACCAGGTATAATTTCTATCCTTCATATCTTAAAAATCGTTCCGTGTTCCTGGGTGACAGCCACGAGAAATCTCTCAGGTTATCAGAGAACCTTTTACTGAAAACGCCTGTGCATTCCACAATGTTTTTTAAAGAAAGTCCTTTACGGCCCAGGCTGTTCGTTTGTGGAATGCACTCCCGCTTAATATCAGAAGCACGCAGTTCCTGCCTGTGTTCAAACGGTTGGCGACGGATCACTTTCTATCAATATAGTTATATCTAATTATATTTCCTTAAATACAGTCTATTTATATTATGTATGTTTAATTTTTTTTTCTATTTTTCTTATTAACACCTCTTACTACCTCTTTCTCTCATTAAGTCTTTCCATCCAAAGGTTGCCTGGAAGAAATCGCTATTTGCTATAAGGCTGCCTATTGTTTGGTGTACAATAAAGTATTTATTATTGTTTTCATTATTATTATTATAAAAAAATTTAAAAGAATTACAAACATTCAATATAATATTCTGTATTATTAGGATCTAAGACTTATGAAATTATAATGTAGCGTATGTTGCTTGGTGAAGATAGTTGAATAAAATTATACCAGAAAAACAAACAATCAATTCTTTATAAGTAGATTTATTTTTCAACAAAAAGGTCCGTTTACCTTTCCCATTAATGGGAGGAAAAACAAAAATAAAAATGCTATAGCAATATTACCCTTATCAAGATGTCAGTTATGCGTTTTTAGCCTTCGCCAGATCTCTAAATATGTCAATATGTCGTTCAACTAAATTATAGACTTTTACTGGCTAACCTTACAATTGTTGTCCTGTCTTTACTATATCTATATAAATAATAAATTCCTACAACATTTCATACTCCATGGTAAGTCACTCAAAGCACTTGTGTTACAGACACCGGATAACAGAGGAATAACATATATATTACTTAAATACATATATGTAATACCTAAACACAGTTCCAACGATGTCGAAAAAGTGTGTCTTCAACTCCTCTGCAGGCTGGTCTACTTTAAGGTTTCCCATTCTGCGGTAAATCTCCGCTTTAAGGCAGGTATCTACTACCGAAAACTCGTCGGATTCACTCGTCAGACTTGTCACTCGTTCACGGCCCGGCGGTTAAGTAAACTTACCTCAAATGTAACGAAGTGGTTACTCGTGCTGGCCTCCACATGCATCATCCATGCCGAAGTAGACACGAATCTGAAGAAGAGGATGTGGTCCACGTTTAAGGACCTGTTCGCCGTCCTGAAGGTCGGTGGTTGTACTTTACTTTACGGTGGCACTTTATGAACTCTTCTACCGCTTGTCAGCGGTAGTCGGATACGCTTTCACGCCCCGTGCTTTGGGCATTCGTACAAAACCACCACGGCAAATACGCATTTGCGTCCACTCCTTTGACCACCCGGCTCCCACTTATCGCCTCCAGCAGCCGTTCCAACTAATGGAGGGGCGGATCCACGCTGTCGGAGTACTTGAAGTACGCCGGGACAGCATAGAGGTCCGCGTCCGGGATGAGGTTCAAAAAGGTACGTCTGTTTTGACGGAACTTTTGCAACGGGCATTTTGCTACCTATATCCGCTTCTTACACCTGGTACAGGGGCAGGTACTATTCTACTCTACCGGAATAAGGAATGAAAAATAAATTCCTAAAATTTTATGTTGGAAAAGTCACTTCGTATAATATCTGCAAGACAGCGTCAATAAGACTTTATGAAAGAGTCTAGACGGACAGGAGATTATCCAAACATCATTGTCGACTTTATTGTATCCCCAGTTAGTTTTAAGTACCTCGTCAAAACTGCTTACTCGCAGTTTCGACAATGCCAAAAGAACTGTTCAGACGTTCATTTGTTTTTCCTGGTTTACGTTTGTCGTTTGTTTTTCCTACTTCTTTTGTTACGAAACATTACGTGTTAATATCACCGCGGTGCCGACCCTGTA
>JACJUM010004390.1:187427-219466 GCA_020976665.1 Heortia vitessoides
GATTCATTGTGTCGGGTTTGTCGTGTTGGGGGTGCGTTCGCTTTCTTTGTGAAGATGTAGATATTACAGGGTCGGCACCGCGTTAATTCCTCAGAGTTTTAATATTTCAACCGTCTATAGGCTGCGTACAAAACGGGACTAAAAGTGATAAGTATAGGGACAGGTGTATGGTCCTCTTGATGGTGAATGTGACCGCATCCTCTAGATGCCTATATTTTCACAAAGATATCTAACTGTCGCCTAACTCTATAAACTAAAGACACTATATCACATTCACCCAATAACTTCACTGCCTCTCTCAACCTTCAAACCGGAACACAGCAATACGAACACTACTATTTCACGATGGAAATAGGTGAGAGTGAGATACCAATACACAGGACCTTTGTATGAGGTCTATCTATTGTAGACTTAATTTGTTCACTCCCTACTCAATGGGCCTTATGTCTTTATTCATGTAATAAGCTAATATAACAACATCTTGTTGTGTCCATATCAAAATTAAAAATCATTCATGTTTTCATAAATTAGTAATCTAACTTTGCATTCGTACTAAATTTCCATGCACAATATATTTCTCAAGTAATACATATTATATTTATGTGACATAATAATTATACTTATTTATTTAAAACTACTTATTCAAATTAAATAAGATTTTAAATTTACCCTGTTTCTATATTGCCTGCTTGGTTACTAAAAATACAAGCTTCTAGTTATATAGGTACAGAATGAAGATATTTTTCACCGCCTAGATCTTCGTTTCACTATGTTTCACTTCGTCTTTCGTTCACTTCGATACATATAAATATTTTACATGGGTGTGACCAAACCCACGACCTTTGGCGCACAAGACAGAATCACTACCATCTGCGCCATTGGAAATGTCAAGCATTAAAGTGTGCTTTAAAGTGGAGTATCTCGCAATACAGTATTGACTTGCTGACCTAAATGAAGAGAACCAATACCGGGGCCCCGTCGAGACGTCTACGGTAAATTTAACCGAAAATTTGACGTTCACAGGCCATTTAACTCGTTTGCATAAAGTTGTTTGTTCAACACTCGAAACCTTGCTCAGTGTAGTGAAAGAAGCCTACATAGGCGCTTTGTGAATGGAACTCTTAACAGCCTAGATTAAAAGAGAGCTGTTTGATATCGCGATAATAACTTTAAGTTGGCAAACAAACTTAAGTTATGGCAGGGATATCGACTCGAAGAAACGTCACTTTATTTAGAAAGTTCACTGATTTTACCTATTAGTACCTCCCTCTGTAATAGGTGTCGTAAGAGGCGACTAAGGTATCAGAACAGATACATGGCGATATATCGATGCGAAGGTCTACACTCTTTCGGGTGGATATACCGCCATCTGTCGGTTCTGGTACCTCAAATGCACAGGGCGGGGGTGGAAAACAGCATCCCCGATGCGAAAGCTGCGATCTGTGATTGCCAACACGTTTGTAATTATGGTCAAAAGTTTCCCTTATTGCGGTAGGCATATGTCCCTTCTAAAGGCTGTCATGGTGATGACGGATGCGAACACTGTTATTTGGCGGTAGGAATGTGTGATCTTTGTACTTGTTTCACTTGTGAATAATATTTTTTATTGCATTTATAATTTTAACGAGCCCGATGGCGCAGATGGTAATGATCTTGTCTAGTGCGCCAGAAGTCGTAGGTTCGATCCGAAATGTGTATGATGTATTTATGTTTGTTCTATGTCTGGGTGTTAAATATATATATTTCAAATCGAATCAAATTATTCTTAATTCAAGTTCAATTTTGAACCACCAATAAAAATGAATATAACAATTTTAATTCAGCAATATAAAGTATTAGATTATATTTATAATATGTACTGATGACCTTAATGACTTTACGGGATTAGGCCTACTTTATATTAGTCTAACCGCACCAGACGCATTTTAAAACTAAGTTTAATGCAGGTTAATTATTCTTTTAGTGACTCTTTTTGAGTCCTTTTATAAATCCTACTTAAATATAATGCCGTATTCTGACTCAAATATAAAATTTACTTAAGTTACGCGATCCCACAGTAATATGCCATTAGACATAATACTGTAGAAATAGCTGAAATAAACTAAATAAACGTCTGTTAGTCGACGAATTTTGTATATTGTAAAAGCTGCAGAACTAAATCTATTAGCGAGATCAACCATAAAAGTATATTTGGTGGAACAAATTTAATACACTAAATAGAACATTTTTTTTTAAACATTTAACGTTGGTTTCTGAACTCAAACATTACATAATGAACCAGTAGTTTGACATTCGTAGTCTGACTCATATATAAATTGTTTATCCGTATATGTGTGTATGAAAAAAATTAAAACGTTGCTAAACCTAAAAAAAGAAAGTTCTATTTTATTTACAATATGCCAATGGAGACCAAACTCCAAATTAAATTATTTATAAAAACAATAGTCAAAGTCAATTATACTTTATTTAAGTAGGCCCAAGCATGCAACAAGTATTTTAAAATCGTCAATGAAATAATAATAAAAAATATAATTACAATAACATTCCTGTTTTCAACAAGAAAATCATTGTATGCATAATTATAGATAATGCAGATGAGCCTGATGACCCTAAGAATCATAAAAGTTACCCAAAACATAAATAATTATGTTAGGCCCACCTTAAACTAGTCTGCTGGCATCAAACGAGTCTTTATACTATGTTTTCTGCAGGTTCATTACGGGAATCATGAACTAGTGGTGATACAGGTTCCATGAACACCACTCACGTAGCAGTTGGCACTAACTAAACTCCTACCGGCATCGGCGCTAACAAACCATTGTCTTAAAGCTACCGGTTGAGGCGGTTTAATTCCAAGCAGTTTTATCGTTAACATAATCTTCGACGCAGTAGTGAACTTTAGATAACAATATATTTCTTAAATTTATTCAAAGGCTAGTTTGTCATCCTCCTACTTGGGATTTTATTATAAAATCTTATACAATTGCCCTTAAATGAGTATGTAGTCAAATTATATTTATTTCTTGAATTAACATTATGCATGTCACTTGTTTTCCTTAAGTTTTTTAGGTTTTACAATATATAGTTTTTTTTTTATTTTTAGAGCGACTCTATAGGTAACATTTGTAAATACCACAAATGGACATTTTCTGCAGAATAAATATTGTGTTAACATCAGCTGCATTATTTCACAGTAGTATACTATGAAGAAATAATACTATGAAATTAATTAAAACAAACTAAACGAGCTGGTTCAACATCAATAAATTGGCGGATTTATATATTGCAAAAGCTGCAGAACTTACCATTGCGTCACCATTGCAACCTATGGTCTAGTTTTATACCTAAAATTATACCTCATTCTTAAATAACTATAGTACGTAGAATTGATTTTTATGACGTTAGGTGTCAAAAATTGTATGCATATAGTATTTTTTAACGTATCAAGTTATTTACGTTAAACCAATTTACTATATTCGATATGGCATTGTTTACATCGTCAAAGGCAATATTTCGTTTTTTGACTTCGAAAAAAAGTGAGGTATCATTTGCAAACATTACCATATCGCTATGGTCTGCAAGTTAGTGTAAATCATTTATTTTAATAAGGAAATATAATGGTCCTAATATTGAGCCCTTTGGTACACCCATTGTAACCACTGATCCAAAAGAAATTTTTCTGTTCACATTCACCTTTAGTAATCTATTTTTGAGATAAGATTCTGGCAAACTTAAGGTGGAACCTTTTAATCCATTATGGTGTATTTTCTGATCAATGTCTCTAGTGGTTGTCCAGCCACACCATGTTGCATTTGAGCTAAGGTGTTTCTGTATATAACAAACTGTCAATTTTGGTAACTCTGTCACCATCAACCATCGGTACAGGGGAGGTATTTATCTACTTTGCTAGTGTCAATCGGCCAATAGTAAAATACCGAAGTTCGTAGGCTGTCAAAATTTGGTCAATCAAGAATTAATTTTTAAGTGAATTGCTTAACATGGACCTTATTTTAATATTGCATTTGCAGTTTATTTTCACACTTAGTGTTCAGGCTATCAACATTCATCAATAAAAGGACGAGAATGTAATCACCAAGACACAAAACTTCTAAACGAATCTCCTTCACCAAATTTAATAATTCCTTATGTATGTAATAAAATATTACCTAAAGTTTGTAAACAAAGTTAATAAAACTAGCATTCACACAACATAGTATTTATCGACCTGAATCCAGAGTAAGTAAATACACGTATGTATTTAAGTATTATATTTGTGATTCCTCTGCTGTATGATGTCCGTAACACAAGTGCTTTAAGTGATTTACGAGTATCTCGAAGTCAGGTCAATGTTTAAGATTGTGTGAATTCATGAATTTTTATTAATTGTATTAAAAACCCAGGCACTGAACAAATACAAATATCATTTTAGAGTAATAAGTCCTATATCGTTATCTAACCCATGACCTTTGGCACACAAGATAGGATCAGTACCATTTCCGCCATCGGCTTTTTTATATAGATTAGATATTCAAGATGGTGACTAAATGTCACACAGTAAGTAGGTCACAAATATCCAAAAGAAACAGGGGTAACATGAGTACGCATTTCACAAATTTAAAGTTAAACTATTAACATTAGGGTTCCACAAAGACCCAAGAGTATACTAGAAAAAAGTCTACAGAATGCTTAAAATAAAATACCCTCGCTATATTCCCGGCGCGAGTCTTGACAAAGCCGCAGATTTCCTGCAAATTATCAGCTTTCAATCGGCCGGAAACCAGAAGGCAATTTTCACCTTTTGTTTTTTCACTGAGGCAACTAGACGGGAAAAAAGTCGAGTCAGCTGTGGCTCTTTGCTTGTAGGGGCCCGCAAAGTTAAATATATATCGTTTATTTTAGTAGGTCTACTGCAATGGGATACCGATAGGGGAGAATTGTACCCCCAGTAAACTTTGTTACTTGTAAATAGCTAACGATAAATATGGTAAAGAATGTAGAGAAATTAAATCCTATGAAGGCTGAAAAGGTTTTTACGGGATATTTAGCTCCAAGGATCATCATCATTATCATCATCATAGCAAAAACAACTGCTAGACGTAGCTTTCCAAAGACGGAGGTAGTTTTATCCAGAATTGATGCAGATGCTTTGTGACAGAAATCCAGCCCGCGAAATCACGGTAACAGTTTCATTGCAAGAAAGAAAAACATATGCCCATAATTGCTACGCTGAGTGGGCCAACAGTACTCGCACCGTGTAGCTTTGTAACTGGAACGCTGTTGGTCCATCTTCGCCCAGTATATCAATATCAACAATATAAAATTGATGCACGTAAAGAGCTGCTAGCTGTAGCTATTTCTAATTATTAAATGATAACCGTGCGGTTTATCCGAGACAGTGTAGCTCAAATGCAAAGGATGGAGATGGGCAGCAGCATCCCCGTTGCAAAAGCTGTGCTCTGCAATTGCAAACACGCTTGCCCAGAATGGAAATCATGTGTGAAATCCCCCCTTTCCTTGGGGAGGCCTATGCCCAGCATTGGATTTTTAATGGTACGGAACTCTATTTCGCTTTAAATCATATCAACCTTAACGAATCCAAGCATTAGCATAGAATTCCCAAATAAATTACCAAGTTGGCTCATAAAAAAAATCAGCTGCGGACACATAGGGAGTACTTAAAAGGTTTGAAGTCTATGCCTGTTTCTCCCCTCGGCCAGCCATTTTCTGCTTGCCGACGTAAAAATTGTAAATGGTGTAGTTTAGTACGTTAAGTGCTCCAGGGACTTGTTAAACGGCGACTGGACGTCCGCCCCGGATTATGGGTACTTTAATGTGTGCTCTGAACATTTGCACCGGTCTTTCCACTCACATACATTCGTGACGGTAATTGTTTCACTGGCTTGTTTTTTGTATTTGTGGGTTTTACTTGAAAGTTTTCATCCCTATCTAACGCATTTAAGATACACCGTCTCGGATAAATATACCGTCATTTGTTGAAGACGAAGGGGAGGTATTAATCTGCTCTGTAGGTATCTCACGGCAGCTCAAAATGTATAGCAGTTGTTAATGCATCCCAATTTAGGCTACTTAATGCCTTAATTAAAGTGCTGAACGTTACAGACCACACTTACTCGTTAAGCTACGCGACACAAATGTAGCCGTTGCACTATATAGAAAATAAACTATAGATATATCATTTTTGCTATAGTCATATGTTTTCTCAAATTACAAACTTTCAGTGTAATATAGTGCGGTACCGTTGAGAGCCAATAAAATCGTGTTTGCTCATAAAACCGATACTGGGAATCGATGGACTCTCGACTTCTAATATTGTATCGTTGAGTTTGTAGGGTTGGGTTTCCGCTATTTGCATTTTTATGAAAACTTTTTTTTGTTTTTTAAAAAGAACTATTAAATCTTCTGTCTAAGGATAAAATGGCGCTCAATATATTTTAACGTTAGACAAATAAAAAGTATAAGAAACAAAGATGGACGTGCAAAAATTGCATAGCAACATTTTAATTGCTTTTAGTTTTATCATTAGAAAGAGTATTTAGAAATCATCACTGCATCATGCTGCCAATCCCCACTCTGTGCTTTTGAGCTATATTGCTTTTTATTTATTGAACTCTATTGCACAAAATATTACAAAAAGTACAAATGGCGGACTTTATGCAAGACATTATCTCTTAATCAACTATTACACGAAACAAAACAAAATATATGTAGTGTTACAGACAATATGTACGAAACAGACAAATGGTACATACATATTTGTATTAATAAACGCAATAATACATATGACGTAATATATAAATATATATATACTACTACGACATACATTACAAGATATAGGTACATTGATAAGAAAAATAACATTCATTAGATATAGGGTTATAAAGTTAGAGAAGCAGCATCATTCAACGAGAGCTTATTTTACAATCGTATAACTGTCACTGTAAAAGAGTTTGTCAAAAATATAGAGTGGTGAAAAGGAATTTAGATCGACAGAGTATTAGAAGAACGGAGGTTACGTTCGTGAGAGGAAGATAGGAGTTGAAATCTGTCCTTTAGGTAAGTTGGTGTACTTATCAAAATGTATTGAAAATATTATGTAGTCAAATTTTGCGACATTCACGAGAAGGAAGTAATGGAAAATATGATAGTATTACTTTTTCGGATGTATATGCCGCCATCTGCCGGTTTTGGTACCTCAGTCGCCATTTAGCAGTTTGGTTTAAAGGAGATACTATTCCACTCTTTCGGTACCCCACGACAGTACTTATATTGAATTTAAAATAGTGTAAACATGTTTCAATAAATAAATAAAGAAATAAATACTAATGTTAAAACAGTGGTGACCCTGTCACGATTATCTTTTCCCGGAAGGAGTCAGTCTCCCATATTTGGATAACAAACACTCCATCCCCGCTCCCATTTCCCCTCTTGATCAAGTTCCTCCAAATTAACGAGAAATTCCATATTGTTTCCATAATCCTACGCCTAAAGTGCTTAGACAACGGACACCTTTGGCTTCAAAATTTCCCTTTGTATATTGGCGTAGCCGGTGGATTTTTCAATTTGTATCTCTTACCGTTTTTTATGAATCAGTCATTTAATATAAGTTAGTATCGGAGTTAAAGCTTTTGTATAACACCAGATTGATAAACAAACATAGAGACAGCTTGATATTAAAAGTCTCCACAGCTTATCGATATCGATTTTTAAGTCACAAGACAGAAATATTTTGTCACATTTTCCAGTAATTTTATTGCCTCATATCCTTTAAACATCACTACAATTAAAATACTGCTATTTGGCGGTAGAATAATGCGAAAGTGTGGTAGCAATACGATGCGATCTACCAAAATGACTTTTGTAAAGTCTACCACATATAGATAGATCAGGATCGAAATCTACTCGCAATGCGTTTGACTATTTTTTTTATTAGTCTCACGTCGACAAACCAGCGCGTGAGTGATATCTTTGTGATATTACAAGCGTGCTTATAATATCTACTATATATCACTAACGCGTTGCCAACATCGAGACTTGAGCATATTATGCCACATTATTTTTGATATTATAAAGTTAGCAAACAAGCAGCGAGGGCAGTAACGGACCGTCCATTGCTGCCTTCAATGTGAATTAGAGTTACACTGTCTCGGGTCGATATACTGCCATCTGTCGGATCTGGTACGTACTTAGTCACCTGTTACGATACCTGGTAAAGGGGAGGTACTACTCAGGTCTACTCAGCCGGTACCTCACGGCACATTTAATATACTTATATTTTTATGGTATTAGATAGGAAGGTAATTAAAGCTTATTTCGCAGTCAGGTCAATGTGCGAGTTGTCGTGTCAATTTATTTAAACATTGTTTTATTATTCTTTCTTAAACATAATATTTTATGGTTTTTAATTGTAAATGTGTGCTAAATATTAATTTTTACTAGCGGTCGTATGCATTGGGACCTTGTTACCTCCGTCATTATAATATTAATATAGATAAATTGAATAAAATTAATAAATAAATTTATACGTTCACCTGACTTCGAGCTTGTCTTATAGATATCGGGAAACAGAGGAATCAGCAATTTAATGGCGCAGATGGGGGGTCGTGACTTCAATCCCCACCCAGGACAAATATTTATATAATGATATTTGTATTTATCCTGTGTCTCGGTATTGAATATGTAATTAAATATAATATTTGTAATTCTTCTGTTGTCTGGTGTCCATTACACAAATGCTTTTAGCAAAATTTTGTGTGAATATTATAATTGATATTATTTTTATCAGAACATAAAAAAATGAATAATGAGATAAATAATTTAAAGTTTTTTTTTTAATTTTAAACTTCAATTGTACTGTGGAAATACGAAATGTCCAATCCAAAATATTTAAGAGGAAAATTTTACGGGAATTTTAAAATGAATACGACTTCTCTGGAGCTGTCTAGAATATTGCAATTGCGTGTTCATTCATTCATTCATTCATGAGACAGAAGCACCGGTGGCGTGTAATGCGATATCGTCCCGCAAGCCTTTGAGGAAATGTGTCGAGATTTAAAGGCGATGTTAGATCATATGTAATGTAGAACTCCTCTAGGTTTCTCGAGTTAAATATTTTATAGAGAACGAACTGATATCAGTGTATCACGAATAAGATAAACATTGGATTAGAGAGAGAAGGAATTAACTTTGGTGTGAAAGTTGATATTGTGACGTAATTATCATCAGTATAACAGCCGCATAATTTTGGGCAGGCGTGGTGACAAATTCTGCTGCTCACCTCCACTCTATTGTGTTTCCACTGTTTGGATATATCCACTGCGTATATGCGTACTGGAACACCAAATCGCCATCTGTCGGTTCCAGTACCTCAGTTAACGACATCTGGTACTATTCTACTTTAACGGTACCACACGGAGTGTGTTAGTATAATTATAACATCAATCATACAATATAATATTAATTATCGTAGAAAATATGAGCCCCTTTGTTATTGACTAGATTTCAAATTATCTTTCACACTTTTGTTTTCTAATATATGTGCATTCTTAAAAAATTGTGATAAAACTACTTTAATTGATTTTAGTTAAGGTAAAAAATGTTGTATTCGTTTGAATGGAGTAGTTTGGTAATGATATCCTTTATTCATAAAAAACTACTTCATTCTCTTGTTTTATTAAATCAGGTCGACAAACAAGCATGTATTCCGCGTGATAGTTAACGTCACTGTAACCTATAACCTGTAAGATATCACTAGCGCATTGCCAACCTTGTGACTTGAAGATATTAAGTCACATTACCCAGTAATTTTACTGCTACTCTCACCCTTCAAACCGGAACACAATGTGAACACTGCTATTTGGCGGTAGAAATAGGTGAGAGTGTACCAATAAAGACGGCCTTTGTATATGGTCTACGTCTTGTAAGTACCACTGTGTTATTGGCTTGATTTTAATATTTTCTAGTAAAATTGTTGTTATAACAGCTTTAATTTTTTCAACATCATGTATAATTTGTTAGATTTCTTCAAACCAAGTAGTTTCATTATGAGATCTACCACATTTGAAAAACGACTTATTCATACATGCAACAAGCCATTTTATACGCTATATTCAAAAAAAGAACCCCGAGAACTATAGATCTTCGGAATGACTATCCTGTTTAACTGATTTGTAATAACTGATGTAAATTTACTATGACAAGCAATCCAAGGCATTAATAAAGGTTAAGTTTTTAATTGATACTTATTTGCTGTTATTGCTTCTTTACTTTGATGTTCGAACAGCTTAGTTTTTTAAATGTTGGTAATGGGATGATTTGAATTTCGATAAACAAGACTTAATTTTGGCATCCAAATTTGAATTATAATGATATGGGTAAAAGGTGTATTTTTTCATTATTCATTCTCTCACATCCGAAAAAGCGAGATCTCAGATTGCTCGAGTGAAAAAACCATTTCAAATAATAAAAGTATTTAATTACCTTTGAAACATACATAACACACGCTTACAATCGTATTGAAATATGTAAGTATTACAAGTATAAATTATTTATATTATTTTAAATTGAAATATCGTAATTTGTTTATATATTAATGGATTACATTTGTCTTACTAAGTAACTTTATTTTGTCCCTATATATAACTTTTTCCAATACTAAAATTTTTATCTAAATCCCTTAAGTGACCTGTGTTTAGATGTTCAATAACTTGCTTTTCATTATCTACCCTGAGGCAGGGGGTTTATTGTCCATAATTCCATCCCCACCCTGTAGTGTTTAAGCTGCACTGTTTCTGATGGATATATATAAATAAGAATATCTCAGTCACCTTGTACCTGGTACAAAGAGAAGTACTATTCTACTCCACCGACCCCCCACAGCTGAATATTTTTTTATCAATTGTATTTAAATAAAACGTGTATCGTGAAGTGTTAACTTTTCTTATAGAACAATTATACCGGTTTAAAGTAATGTTTATAAATTAAAAATGATGTACTAGAAAGTAATGTTACAATAAAATAATGTTCTGTCTTATATGTAAGGAACGAGTGTACAATGTTGTCAATTAATTGAATATTTTCTAGAATCACTCATTCACTTCTCATAATAAACCTACTTACTCACAGGCGTCCCCAAAAAAATTCGCCATTAATTTCCACGCTGGGCATGCGTGTTGGCAATCACAGAGCTTAGCTTTCCTGACGTGAATGATGCTGTCTATCCCCGCCTTGTGCATATGAGCTACAAAATTTTGGATGGATATACCGCCATCTGTTTGGTACCTTAGTCGCATTTTACGACTTCCGGTAAAAAAGGAGGTACTATTCTAATCAGCCAGTACCTCTCTTTTTATTTAACATAGTAATAAACGATTCAAACAATAATATCAACCTTAATCTATTTTAAAAAACTATGAACATTTTTTAATATTATGAACAAATATTTTTTTCTTTTAATGTCAGTGACAATATCGCTATTATTATATATAAAGTAATTTACCCTTTATATTTTTTATATTTATTTTAGGTCATTCATCACTCTTGAAAGTTATCATAAAATATATTATTTACTAGATAAACCGACATTATTGTCTTGATTATATCATGATCATCATAGAAGCCGTAAAACGCCTGCTGCAGAATAGAGGCTTCTCCAAGAAAGGAAGAATGTGCATAATTCCCGCTCTAGTTAAGCGCGGTGGCAATCGAAGACCGTACCTTCGCAGCGGGAATGCTGCCATTTTCGCGCAGTTGAATTTGAGTTACATTGCTTCGGATGAATATAACGGTATCTGTCAGTTCCGGTACCTAAGTATGTCTTTTACGATACCCGGTACAGGAGGAGGTACTATTCTACTATGCCGGTAACATACGGCCATTAATCATTATCATCATACCAGCCATTAGAAGTCCACTACTGGATATAGGCCTAGAAAGTAGGTTTTTTTTTCATAACTGCCGCGCTGGGCAACAGGGATGCTGCTGCCCATCCCCACCCTGTACTGAGTTGCACTGTTTTGGATATACCTCCATCTGTCGGTCTAGGTACCTTAATCGCCTCTTAAGACACCTGCTGCAGTAGGAGGGACTATTCTACTCTGATAGCATACGGCCATATTCTATATATATATAGAATACTAACTATATATATATATATATGAAAAAAAATTGCGACTATAAGTAAAATATACACAATGAGCAAAACATAAGAAAAATATTTACCCCAGAAACATTAAACATTAGAGATAAGAAAAAATGGAATTTAGTGAATTCTAAATAAAAACACGATTAGTGATTCAAATTGAACTTTATCTACACAGTGTTCGGACTTAATTACTGCCACAGTCATTGTGTTGTCTACAGTTTCAAAAAGAATCCAACTTGGCTCATATTTTCACAAAGTAGGTATCTCAATTTGCACTTCAAATTGAACTTTATTAACTACGACGTTAAGCTCAGTTTTTATTATTAACTCACAGTCACTATGGTGTTTATAGTTTCAAGCAGAATCCATTGTCGCACTTTTCTCCACAGAGCTTAGAATAAATTGAACTTTATCAACAAAACTGTTAGATTTATATTCAATAGTGCCAGACAGTTCAAGTATAATAATCCGTCTTACCGTTTGAGGTATGTCTCTAAAGAACCTGTAAATTGGCATTTCAAATTGAACTTTATTAACTAAGTCGTTAAATTCAGACCTCATTGACGGGTGTATCACTGGTCATGGCGGTGTTCTCCCGCTCATCGTCACTTGTTTCCTTCTTGTCACAAAACTTGTGGCGGAGTACGAGGATCAGAAAACAGCAGCAGCAACATAGCAGGATAGCGAATATTATAGTGAAGAGTACATATAGCTGCAAAGAGAAAAAAAAGTGATTTTTTTTTTTTATTCTCTATTATCAAAATAGTTTGTTATTGGGGCATAACCGAATGTTCCTATTTCATATGTTTGTATATATGTTGAAAAATGATGGTCCTGATAGCGCAGATGGTGTGGCCCTGTCTTGTGCGCCAAAGGTCGTAGATTCGATCCCCATCCAGGACAAATATTAATACGATGATATTTGTTTGTTCTGTGCCTGGGTCTTAAATATATGTATTTAAGAAGTATGTTTGGGATATTAAGCATTAAGCGACTTATGACGGTATCAGATCAATGTATGAGATGTGGGAATTTATTATTATATATTTTTTTTTATGTGCAATAAATGTTGTAAAACGAGTTATATTAACATTTTTGCAAAATAAAAGTAAAGTAAACACAACATTTTTAGGAGCAAATAAACAAAATGGGAAATTTACATTAAATACGATATTTTGAATATAATTATTCATTTTTATTTTGCAATCAAATGGTAATTTCTTTGGTATCTACAGTAGAGTAATTTTATGATATCTCACTGTCTCACTCCCAAGCAAAAGTAATATGCTAATATATATATATTATTTATTCTTTTATTTTTTAGGTTAAAATAAACTTATGCGTTGCTTCTGAAAACGAAGATACGACAATTAAAGTCTATTCTTTCACCAATTATTCTTATTTATCTATCTTAAATCACAATAATCTAATACAATTAAAGTCTATTCTTCCACCAATTATACTTATTTATCTATCTTAAATCACAATAATCTAATACAATAATAACCTCTCAACTGACCATTGACCTCAGACTTTAGCGCTTGTCAGTTGTCAATGTCATTCAATGTCGTTCAAAAATTAAAGAAATATTATTTCTTTACATATATATCACTGTGCCACCTACCAGGTCCAATTATGTTTTCTAACCATCCAGGAATCCAATTACATATAAACAAAATAATATTGGAGTAATTAAATTCACACATCTCATACATTGACCTAACTCTGAGATAAACAGCTTAAAGCACTTGTGTTACAGATATAGTATTTAGAGAAGTCACAAATTTAATACATATATTTAACACCCAGACACAGAACAAATTCGAATATTCATCATATAAATATTTGCTTTGGATTGAGATCAAAACCCGCGACCTTTTGTCGCAGAATATATGATCACTACCAACTACACCATCGAGCCAGAAAACAAACAACCCATAACGGCAATAAATACACGTAAAAAATAATTATATATTGAATTAAAAGAACAAAATATAAAACATCTATTAATATAAATGTTTTAAGACCACGCTTGAAGTTCTACGATCGCTACATAAAATGTATAGAAAACAACTTTACTTTCGATTGTTTCAACGTATTGACGATATTGACCAAAAAATCCGATTGAATGTTAATGCCAACAAAACTGACTTACAATGAGAAGAAAGAAACATATCAAAAGGCTCCTTTTTAATACGAGTTCAGAGCAAGACTTTGTTAATCAGATATATATAGATATTAATGTAATAATATTAAAGAGCAAAGAAATATCGATCTAAAATCATTGCAGTAAGCGATCAAATTACGTGCACACAAACACCGGCAAACCTAGACCAAACATCTACTGATGACATCACCGCCAAAAACAACATTCGCACGCATGCGTCACGCTAATTTGAATACAGAACGAAATAAAAAAAATGTAAAGTTAAACCTCTTTCGAAAACTGGCAACGAAAAAGGGTATAAATAAAAGAGTTTTACTCACTCCTAGATGGAAGAAAGGCGTCTTCAAAATTGGAGCTAGCGGGGATGTCGACATGTTGATAATAGGCTAGCCCATCGTAAACTGACTAGATAAATGTGTAGGAACGGCTTTGAGGCAAGCTGCCAGCTTTTTTTCGTATAGTGAGAACACTTGCGGTTTCCTTTATATTCTAAATATTTATTTTAGTAAAAAAATTCTTTTAATTTCAACTTGTGATCAAAAGGGTATTGAATTTTGGCATATTATTATGTATGTTTTCAAATACTGTTTTCTTATTTTTTTATTTATTATATTCTATCTCTAAATAAATATTTATTAAGAAGATAACGTTCCTTTGTAATTGTTTTAAACACATAAGCATTTATACACATAAGTATAACACATAAGTATTTACGGTGTTCAATTGGATGGACGTAGAGTCGATAGATTTTTGCTTTCTTTTTATCAGTCTAGGTCGACATACAAACATACATTCCGTGTGATAGTAATCATCACTGTAATCTATAGACGCTCGTAATATCGCAAGGATATCACTAGTGCGATTACACACATTACACAGTAATTTCAATTCAGTGCCTCTGTTATTCTTAACTATTAAATTGAAATAATACTATTTGACGGTATAAATAGGTGGGAGTGTATAGATGTAAGTGCTAGTATAACTATAATATATTAATAAAACTTATAATTATAAGTCACAGGTTAATATAGTCCAGTTAGAGAATTAAAGAGGGAGAGAGATATATAGAGGACCTGAGAGGATGAGGCGTGCTGGTAATTGTAGAGTGTAACTTTCCAGTCTGAAATGCTGCTGTAGCTTTAATGCAACTAGAAAGAGGTGGCTCCTTCCAGTTGCATTAACTGTTTACCTACACTGTTTTAGGTTGATGTACTGCCGTCTTTTGGTTCTGGTACCTAAGTCGCCTCTTACGACACCTGGTACAGGTTCTATTTTAATCTTCCAGTACCTCACGGCATACACATAGTACATTAATTTTAATCATGAATTTCGCACGCACAAAATAAAAATTGAAAAAATAGAAATAGTAATCATTTCAGGACGTAATGAATTCCTGCAGGAATTAAAATGATTAGTACCTATGAGATCATTGACACAATTTAAAAGCATGACAGGGTACTAATTCCCGAGGGATTGTCAGTCCCCTGGAATACTTTCATACTTCATACTAATATTTGATAGCAATCCCCCCAAATATGTTAAATTGGCAAGGTTTTCTGGGTAGTACTTGATTGCGATTCCAAACAAATTCATAGCCTATAGTATATGTGAGTTGTTCTAATTTTCTAGGAATACTAAATTCTTATATTAATAATTATTTAAATAATTTCATTATCAACAAATGCCCGAATGTTTCATAATAGCAGTGTCTGCGACCTCGTCCGCCTGGAACAGTACATTTGACGTGTATAATGATTTTTAGGATTTCTTATATATTTAAAAAAGAATCCCTATTTTTTTAGAAATATAATAAAGCCTCTAGCTTATTACATAAATAGAATATTCTAAAACTGTTTTGGACGCATATACCGCCATCTGTCGGTTTTGGTACCTTCGTCGCCCTTCGCGACACTTGGTATAGTTGGAGGAACTATTCTATTCTGCCGGTACCCAACGGCACTGCCGGGACCTCGCAGTACAATGGTGTTTACTAAAAAAAACCATCGTGTCTCGGGTATCAAGAGGGACGTGAACCTGCATGTTTTCCATAAGGAGGGTCAGTACCGTTGTGTTACCGAGACCTTTCCGAATATATCGAATGTATTCTAGCGTTCCTTTTGTGCTGCAATGTCAGCGTCATTTCTTCAATGTTGTAAAAACTTTAAACTTATAATTGCTATATATTAAACACTGAGACATTAAACAAAAACAAATGTTCATCGGGTAATTTTTTCTCCCGGATTAGGATCGAAATTACGACACATAACATAAAGACATAACCGAATATTCCTTAAGTCAAAAGGTTAGCGACGTACTGGTAATATCCTTGTGATGACACGTCTATAGGCTGCGGTGGCGATTATTATCACGCAGACCATATTCATGTTTGTTGACTTAATGATAAAAAACATTAACCTATTCTAAAGGCTTTAATGTATTTTAATCCGGAATTACCCTGATCAAACGATCAGCCTTTAGACCTAGAATTACTCTAGATTTCAGACCCGACTTAGTGTTAATCTCACCGACGCTTGTTTTAGTTTTCATGAGGGTTTGAAGTTTATGTTTAGGATTACGTATGCATGACGTTAATCCTAACATCAGATTTGAATACAAAAGGGAAATTTGCGGAAATTTATTTACTAAAACAAGAGTTTTAAAATGGGCCGACAGTAAGCTCCGGCAGTAACCTCACAAAAAAGTAAATAAATTCCCACAACATCTCATACATTGATTCCGTGATAAGTCGCTTGAAGCACTTGTTTTACAGATATCAAAGAATAGAAGAATCATAAATATACTACTTAAATACATATATTTAACAACCAGACACAGAGCAAACTTAAGTGTTATCATATAAATATTTGTGGGGATCGAACCCACGATCATTGGGACACAAGGTCAGATTAATGCCTTCTGCGCCATCGGGCCCTTTCGGTGCCGGCAGAGTAGAATAGTACCACCCCCTCCCCCTCCCCCAGATTCCCACGGTAGAATAGTGCCACGTATCGTAAAAAGCGGCTGAGGTACCAAAACCGAAAGATCCATCCAGGTCGGGATGGGCAGCAGCATCCCCGCCACGAAAGCTGCGCTCTGCAAGTGCCAACACGCCTGCTCAGCGTGACAATTAAAGGATAAATTCCCCCTATCTTAGGGTCACCTATGTCCAGCAGTGGACTTCTAATAGATGTAATGATGATGATGATGATAGATCACTAGCAAATAGTTTTAATGTAACGAATACAGCCGTCGCCAGAATTCATCAACGCGCAGCATTTTAATTCTCAGCTTGTGATTGGTAATAATTCAAGTTGAAGTTACGTGCGCGTAACACGATAAAATGTTACTTAATTATGAATGATATCTAAAATTTGTTTTAACTTTTTACTTATTAAGGGACCGATGGTGCGTATGATAGGTGATTCTGTCTTGTGCGCCAAAGGTGGTGTGTTCGTTTCCCAACCAGGACAATTATTCATATGGTGATATTTATTTTTGTTCTATGTCTGGGTGTTGAATACATATATTTAGGCATGATATTTGTGTTTTCTGGCATCTGTAACCAAGTGTAAAAAGCGACTTATCACAGAGTCAAGTCAATGTATAAAATGTTGTTAGGATTTATTATTATGATTGTATACCCATCACAAAACAGTGCAGCTCATATGCACAGGCTGGGTATAGGCATTCCCGTCAAGAAAGCTGTGCTTTGCGATAGGCGAACATGCTTCAGCATGAAAATTATGGGCAAAACTCCTTTTTCCTTGGAAAGGCCTATAACCCTATCTTGAATAGGTCTATTTCCAACAGTGGACTTCAAATGGCTGGTATGATATACCATTGCACATACTATTATTGGAATTACACATTAGCATATGTATATGTAAGTAGTATATTTGTGATTCATCTGTTGTGTGATGTCCGTAATACAAGTGCTTTAAGCGACTTAACACGGATTCGGGACAATATATGAGACGTTGCGGAAATTTCTTTAATATAATAATATGATTATTAAGTTAAGAAACGTCAGTAAAAGGAAATTAATTACGAATATATAAAGAACATACTAAATCTAAATCTCTTACAAAGGTCGTCTGGTACCGCGCTCTCATCTATTTCTACCGCCAAGCAGCAGTGTTCGCTTTGCTGTGTGTGTAAGAAGCGACTTATACCGATATTCTTGAGATATCGGTCACTTAGTCACCCCTTACAGGAGTAACTATTTTACTCTACCGGTACTGTGAGGCGAATTTACATGAAATAACACTAATGGACCCGACGGACGTTAGCCTGAAAAATCACATAGATACCGATTGCAGCTCCATCCACCGGGCTGATTTCAGTTGCTAACTCATCCAGGTCCCACTTGAATGAATTCCCAAAAAATATTTATTTCCATCTCACCGTTTAGTGTCTGTATAGATAAATAACTTAGATATCCACTGCTACGCCATCTGCTGGGCTGATTTGTGATTCTAAGCCATACTGTATGCCATCCAAACACATACAAATAATTATTAGAGTTGGTCCAGCCTTTTAGAATGAGTTCAGTGACTTATACACATACAGTAGATTTATTTATATATCGGAATTATTACGACGCTAGCGCCACTAGCGGCGGTAAGCAGAAGTAATGAAAGTGTAAAAGTGTGGTTACGAGTATTAATCAAAAGTGCCTGGACTTAATTTTAGTGGTTTGGATTTATTTTACTTCAACCAATATTATCCACAAAAGGCCCAATGTGGAGCCCTAGAAATGGCAGAAGACAAACGCGATGAACGCCCCCTTCCCGATGTATTTATAAACTAATGAAACAATTTAAAAAACGTACATTTTCATTACTTTTTATGCTTTAAATTATTTTTAAATTATCATCATCATACCAGCCATTGGAAGTCCACTGCTGCCCATAATTGCCCCCCTATTAGCAATGAACGAGCGCGACGGGGATGTTGCTGCTCATCCCCACCCTATCCATTTAAGCAACACTGTTTCGGATAGATTTTCGCCATGTGTTACCTTAGTAAATGTTTATGCCTTAACATTATTTGGACATAAAATTATTTTTATAAAATGATAAGCCATTACATATTACTTTTCAAATTGTAGACACATAAACAGCTTATCCACCAGCACAAACAAAACTTCCAGTGAAGCAATAGAAAACCACTTAGACCGCGACCAATCTTGTCTACTTTAACGATGTCGCAACGACGAGCCAAGTAAATCCTTGGTTTAATTTAGCTCTAAGCCGTTTAACTGGTGGAACACCTGAACTTAAGTTAAACAGATGTTGGCAATATGCAGTACCTTTACTTTGTCAGCGAACTCATTTATTTACACCTGAGATTGCCGAACAAGAATTTGTTGGTGAGAATTTAATAAGACATGAAAAGCATGACATTTAATTTTAAGAACGTTTGTATTGACTCAATTATTTGTTTCAGCTACAATGTTTTTATTTTATATATATATCATTAGCAGTATTTCACGATTCCACACCTGGTAAATAGTAGAACCTCCATACGAATTTTTTACCTAGCCGTAAGGTACCATCAGAGTTGAATAGTACCTCCCCTTGTACCAGGTGTCGTAGGAGGCGACTAAGGTACCAGAACCAACAGATAGCGGTATATCCATTCGAAACAGTGTAGTTCAAATTGACAGGGTGGGGAGAGGCAGCAGCATCCTTGTCGCGAATGCTGCGCTCTGCGATTACTAACACGCTTGCCCAGTACCGCAATTATGGGCAAAACTTCCCCATTTTTGAGGAGGCCTGTGTCCAGCAGTAGACTTCTAATAGTTGTAATGATAATGATGATAAACTTTTACCCCCTTTTCAACGCTTAGGGATGAATAAAAAAAAGGTTTGTCACTTTTGATTACAAACTTTTATACTGAATTGCATTTGAGTAACTTTAAAAACCGTTTTTAAGTTCATTATCTTAGCCGTTGGAAGTTCACCATTGGACATAGGCTTCATAGGAAGGATAAAGCCCATAATTGCCGCGCTGAGCAGGCGTGTTGGCAATTGCAGAGCGCTTCGCGACTGGTATATTGCTGCCTATTCCCACTCTATGCGTTCGAGCGACGCTGTTCGGATGGATATACCATCAACTGTCGGTTCCAGTACCTCAGTCGCCTCTTACGACACCTGCTACAGGCGGAAATACTGTTCTACTCTACCGGCACATTATATCGGACAAACACCGAGACATTTTATGAGATATATGGATGCAGTATCAGATCAAATTCGTCCATGACTTACAATGATGTAGTGGGTTACTATTTAAATGGAAAGTGTATTGTTTCATATTTTTTAAATGATTATAGTCGTATTGTTGGAAATATATTCATATGTCGGTAGTATTATTGTTCATGTCCATATTTTATATGCAATGTTCATGTTTGTGTTAAATGACATACATATTTATGTATTTAAGTCCTTGATTTAAGACAACGGTTTGTTAGCGCCGAGGCTAGCAGGGGTATCATTTAACACAAACTAGGTTTGATGGAAACCTTATCACCACCATTTTTGTTTTCTAGGTTCCTTTCTGGAGGCTCGTGTAATTGTCTTAAGGTTTAACTTAGTTTTAAGACCCATCTGTTGCCGGCAGACTAGTAAAAGGTAGGTGTAGTCTATATATCAGATGACTCTAATGATCCCGTGGGGTCATCAGGGTCATCAGTATGATAAATGTTATACAACATTTAGTTCTTCATATTTCCGAATTCAAATTGTTTTTACTGTTTTATTTATTATTTTTGAATATTCGAATTCCTACTCAAATAAAATATATTTTGATATGATTGAAGTACAATATTTGATATCCAAAACGTGAACGCTTTGAGCGACCTATCTTCGAGTCAAGTAAATGTATGTGGTGCTATTTGCAAATTTATTCATTTGTTTTGCGAGCAAGCCTGACGTTGGTCGCTTCTCGCAACTTCGAGAATTAGACCTAATCACAACTGCAACAAGGCCGCGAGTTCCGTCTCATCTGTGTCGCACAGATGTCCACCGAATCTCTTTTTTCAATCCGATCGGATGGCTGGCATTCCTATTCGATTTAAAAGTCAAATCTGTGGACATGTCGAAAACATAATTGAAATATTCAATTTGTATCGTGCGAACATTTTTGAACGGATGGAATGCGACAAATCGAGTGCAAATAGAATACATTACAATGGAATGCACGAATTTAGATATGTGATCACTATATTTTTGTATATAGTATTTTTACTTTTTATAATTTATTTATTGATTAACAATTTCATTCTTTGGTATTAGAACAACTACGTTTCCTAAAGTCTGAGGATCCAAAAAAAAGCAAACTTTACTTAAGTAATTATATTTAATTAAAATAGAATAAATACATTAGAATTATATCTAGCTGTAAACAATGATATAGATTCGAAGTGTGAAACAAATATGATTGCAAACTATTAATGAATTATTAAAGAAAAGTCGGTGGACGTCTTGAGCTGCACGTTCTGCTAACGCTGATCCTCGTGCCGCATAGTTCCGTGTGCAATGTTGGCTTGGGTCAACGCCGACGCAACGATCCTCATAGATAAGGCGTGCATAACAGAGTTTAAAATATTTTAAACTGTAATTTTGCTATAGATCGTCGTCCCCATACATATCCAATAGGATTGATTATATGTTAACTTATGACCTGTGTCGAGCTCGATACTGCGGCTATAATTACATCGTCTGTCTTCCCACCAGGCTTGCAAGTTATATGGCCTATGCATTGCCAATTCAACTTGTTAATCCACTGGGATATGTTGGTAACTTTGGTTCGTTTTCACAGCTGGACTAGTAGTTGGATTATAAGGTTCATAGTGAGTGGTCTGATTTAGTGCTGTAAGACTTCACTTGTAATATATTGGTCAAAGATTTTTCATTCGAGTGGCTGATATGTAAGACGAGAGAAGGAGGGAGATTTCCAACCGAGAAAGAGTTACTTTTATAATAATAATATTCTACATATACTATACACACTTTTCTCCGCATTTTCTGTGGCTGTCTCAAATATCGTCCATTTTTGCAAATTCTTTAATAATATAGACACATTTTTTGTACAAACTGGGGAGCCATTGCCCCAGGTGTCGTAAGAGGCGACTAAGTTATTAAAACCGGTAAATAGCGGGATATCGTGGGTTCGATTTCCACAAATAGCAATTATTTATATGATGATGTTTGTGTTTGTTCTATGTCTGGGTGTTTAATCGTCGATGATCGTGAAATCCCGCGTAAGTAGCAAAGATGGAAAATGGACCTTATTAACAGAAGCTACATACGCGGTATTGAAGTATCATCGATGATATTATGTATTTATGCAGTATATTTGTTATTCCTCTGTTGTCTGGCGTCCGTAACACAAGTGCTTGGAGCGACTTACTACGGAGTCAGGTCAGTCAGTCAGTCAGGATTTTAATATCCATCGGAAACTGCAGTTTAAATGCACAGAGTAGGGATGGGCAGCAGTATCCCTGTCGCAAAACCTGCGCTCTACAATTGTCAACACACTTGTTTAGCGTGGTAATTATGGGCAAATCTCCTCTTTCCTTGGAAAGGCAGTGTACTTCCAATGGTGGGTATGATATATCATTGCACATACTACTATTGTAATTACACATTAGCGTATGTAAATGAAGAAAACATTAATTACGTACATACATCACGCCTGTGCCATCGAGGTAGGCAGAGACTATGGATCTCTAAGGTAAACATTCATTGTCTATGGAATGTCAAGTAAATAATGAAAGAGCTTTAATGAGATTTAATTAATTATAGAATTTCGACCACCGGGTGACCACTAGCATTCTTTATTTTTGTTAGACCAGTTCGACCAACAACCATACAGCCCGCGTGGTAATAAGCGTCATTGCAGCCTATAGAAGCTGGTAACATCACAAGGATGTCACTAACGCGTTGCCAACTTTGTGAGGATATTATGCAACATTACCCAGTAAATTTACTGCCCCTCTTACCTTTACAACGGAACACAGCAATGCGAACACTGCTATTTGGCGGTAGAAATAGGTGAGAGTAAGGTACCAATGCAAATGATCATTTTTATAAGATCTACCGCATGTAAAATGTTCAGTAAATACAATAGTTAGACAGCTTTCAGTGATATTTTTCACATCCGTACTTAAAAGTTTTGCACGTGAACAAAACATATCGTTTTCAAGAACATTAAGTTTTTTGCTTGTCTTCTCTAGCAATACTATATAATGTATTAAACAGTTTTGGCTTCATCCCAAGGGTCTGGAAAAATGGTAACAATAAAAAGTTACTCGTAAGTAATGGTTCGTTGTGGAGTCAAACGCATGGTTCCGTTTTTTAATGGTGGTCGATACTTTTTGCCGTTATGTACCAGCAGAGTATAATAGCACCTCCCCCTGTACCAGGTAAAAGACGATTAATGTAAAAGAACCGATACATGGCGGTATATCTATCCAAGACAATGCAGTTCAAATGCACAGGATGGGGGTGGGCAGCAGCATTTTCGTCGCGAAAGCTGCGCTCTGCGATTGCTAACCCGCTTGCCCGGAGCGGCAATAATGGGCAAAATTTCCACTTTCTTGGGGAGGCCTATGCCTAGCATAAAGTCCATAAAAGGTTTTACACCTAGATTCATCATCATCATAGCAGTCATTAGAAGTCCACTGTTGGACATAGGCTTCTCCAAGAAAAGAGGTCTTTTGCCAATAACTAGCTAACATAAAATATGCTACATTTTTCACCAGGAGGGTATAACATTTAAAATACCTGTCTATCTGTTTGTAGAGCTTTTATGGCTTAACCGATAAATCAATGTAAACAATATTGGGTTGTGCATACTTTGAACAAGGAAGATTGGGGGACTTTCATCCCAGAAATAATCATGTGCGACGTAGTATATCGAGAAGACCACACGGTTAGATCAGTTCAGGTCAATAACAGGAAGGCTGGGTGACGTTTGCTATTAAGCTTATGTTTGTTTGTTAAGTCATATAAGCAAAACACATGAACACAAATGTTTTGTTGAATTTTCGGGCACTTGCTGTCATATATAACTTAAGTTTATCGATAAATTGGTTAATAATTTGACGGGCCCGATGGCGCCGATGGTAGTGTACGCCAAAGGTCTGGAGTTTGATCCCTACCCAGCACATATATTGTGTTGATATTCGTGTTAGTTCTGTCTGGGTGAGTGTTCAGTCCTATTTGAATATTATATATATAATTCTTTTGTTGTCTGATGTCCGTAACACAATCACTTTAATGTTGTGTAAGTATTATTAAATGACCATATACATTTGCAGATTTTGCAAGTTTGTTGAACAGTTGTGCTTTTTCAAATATTTTTTTTCTTTCTTTTCTTCAACTGTGTTTTTTTTTTGTTTTAGATTGAGATCTTTTTGTCAAGATAAAGTTTGTAAATGCAGCTGAGCCAGATTTTGATTAAGTGGGTACACTAATCGTAGATGTTTAATTCTAATGTTTTCTGGAAGGTAAATCTACCTTCCAGAAAAAGAAGGTTGGCAATTTGATCTTTGTTTTTATCAAATAAGTGAAACATGCACTTTGTTTTTTTAATTATGAACTGATTATGATCATCATAACCCTAATTATAACAACCGTAAATCATCTACTACTGGATATAGGCGTCCCCAATAATAAGGGAGAATTAGCCCATCATTGCCGCGCTGGGCAAGCGTGTTGGCAATCGCAGAGTGCAGCTTTCCCGACCGCTGCACGCAGCACAGCTTTGATGCTGCTGCCTATCTCTACCCTGCATATTCAAGGTACACAGTTTTAGATGGATATACCGTTATATGTCGGTTCTGGTACCTTAGTCGCATCTTACGACAGACGATAAAAGGAGGGGTATTATTATATTTTGCCGTTACCTCACGGCTTGTTCAAGATTATATTAACTATAAACTACCTGAGATTGAATAGCCTTAACCGCTAGCTTTAAACAAAGGGTTGTTAACACCGACTCCGGCAGGAGTTTCATTAACACTAATTACTTTATTTGAATAGAACTTCTATCACCAGTTTTTCTTGAAGGTTTTTTCTGCTGGCTCGTATAATGAACTTAGTTTTCAGGCCTGTCTGGTTCCAGCGGATCAGTTTAAAGTAAACGTAGGAATTGTTCCTATATGTTTGGTATTTTTTGTGATCCCAAAGGGTAAATAGGGCATATAAATTCAAACACTTTCATGTCATGGTAATATTGTATTCACTTATTTATTTTTGACCATTTAAAAGTGCTTGTAATGAGTCAACTTAAATAAAATATTATTTGAGTTTCAGTTTTGAAATTTCAAAAATATGCTTCAAAGTCAATTTAAATCGTCTAAAATTGGTTATTGGCATTTAGCCAATAACAACATTAAAGTTTGCTAATTATAATTTTAAGCGGATGACCGATAACCCTTACAACTAGCATTTTAAGAGCCATTTAATTATAATTAAGTCATTCAATTTCCCACTTAAACATCTAATTGTAGGTATTATTGGACCTTCACCGGCGTCAAGGCTAGAAAAAAAATGTTGATTATAATTATTTTAAGGTCATAGAACAACCATGTACTACGCTAAAAAATATATTTCTACTGCATTTTCGCATTTTTGCGAAAGAAAAAAATATTTTATAAAAAAGCAAAATCCGGCCGTCAAGAAAGAATATTGTTTATCTGTAATTTTAATCATGTAATTAAGAAAATTGAACAAGTTACTCATCACTTCAGACATTTTTAGTAACTTGTTATACTATGTGGTCCCGGCAGAGTAGAACAGTATATAATTCTGTGCAAGGTATCGTAAAATGCGACTTAGAAATCAGAACTGACAGATGGCGGTATATCCGAAGCAGTGTAGCGAAATATAACCAAGGCGGGGATGGGCAGCAGCATCCCCATCGCGAAGCTATGCTCTGCGATTACCAGTACGTTTTTCCAAGGTAGAATAGTACCTCACACTGCTCCAGGTGTCGTAAGAGGCGACTGAGGTACCAGAACCGACAGATAGCGGTATATCAATCAGACGCAATGCGACTCAAATGTACAGGGCACGAGTGGGCAGCAGCATCCCCATCGCAAAAGCTGTATTCTACGATTGCCAACACGCTTGTCTAACGCGGCAGACAGTGGACGTCCACTAGCTGATATGATGATGATGAAGATGGTTCTCGTTCTCGCTCTCAGCATTGAACTTCCAATGGTTGATATAATGATTATTATGATTTTATTGTATAGATCAAACTACTTCTTATCTCTTTCATATGTCCATCCAAACCTAGGTTACCTGGAAGAGATTACTCAGAACAATAAGGCCGCCAACTGTACTTTTTAAAAGATTTCTATGCTTTAGAGATAAACTTACTTCAAAATTATATTAAAAACCTCAATAACTGATTTGCCCTAAGCCCGATAGGACGAATAATTTAACCTAGGCAAAACTAGTTAATACTGAAATCGACAATTAAATGCATTTTTAGGTGTACCGCGTTTTTTCTAGTTAGAACTAGTTTTTGATGTATGAATGATGTTATTAATAAAATTAACTAATGCTCAAATCGAATGCGTTTAAATTGGTTATTACTCGACAAAACGGTTTTGTTAATATACAATTTCCGGTTTTGGTCGCACTTCTACCCTGACTTAACCACCATTTTATTTCAGTTTATCCCCCCACGTATTTTCTTTTAACTGATATTAACTAACTAGTATTAACAAAAGCATATATTAAAAAACTAGTTTTAATTCGGAAAAACGCTTCATATTTAAAATTAGTTTTTACTGTAACATATATACGAGTATATGTCGAAGTCAGCGGTCAATAGCACGGAAGCTGAGCTGTAGTATATCGCGTGAGTGTGATTATTCGGTTCGTAGCAAATGTCAATGCAGCCAACTTCACTCCGTGCGCTACGACAAAGCCAGGACAACAGTGGCGAGGCAGTCTATGGATTACTGTAGCCGATGCTGGAAGTCTACAACTACATCTCCCTGGATATAGACCTCGCTTTTTAATTGATTCCATAATTATACCTACCCGTCATCGATTATTCAAGTTGTCTCATTTCCTAGATCTCCCAATATACGCGCATACTCTATATATGAAGAAGAAGGAAGTCCGGCTCCTGACCCGAATTCGACATATATATCTGTAGCTGCTTGGAATTTTGTAAATTATTTTATGTTGAGTTTATTTTATTAGTTTTATTCGTTTTTATACTCGCAAAACGTTACATAAGCCTTCTGAAGTCCCATTAACACAGACAGAAACATAACAATTACATTATCAAAATTCGAAACAAAAGGATCAAATATTTGAGTTGCAAACAAAACTGGAACCTTTTAGGCCTCGGCCGTGGGAACCACATCCGAGGTATGCGATACCGCAAACCAATTTCCTGGGTCTGTACCGGCCTATATGTATGTTTGAGTCTTGTTCTGTTTCTATTGCTTATAATAATTCACACCATCGATGACAAAATATAGTCATATTATGTAGAAAAACCTAGAGTACAATTTAAACGTAGAAAAAAATGGACGAAATACACATACAAGAACGCAATGAAAATAACCAGGTAATGTGGCATATCTTCAAGTTACAAAGTTGGCAACGCGCTAGTGATATGTTTGTGATATTATGAGCGTCTATAGGCTGCTATAACGCTAACTACCAAGCATTTTTTATGCTTGTACGACGAACTGGTCTAATAAAAAATGAGCAAGGCTGATAAAAGTTAATTAGAAAATATCTTGCAAATTTTACTAGAGATAAACCTTATGTAAAGGCCGTTTGGTACCTCATTCTCATCTTTAAGAGGTTGTAAAAATACTTAGTTATATATAATCTTCAAATCACGAGGTTGGCATTTCGCTGGTACTACGTGTATCTTTGTCCTAATACAAGCGTCTATAGGCTGCAGTGATATTTACTCACAAATATCTAACACAATAACGGCTTGTTTTTTTATTATGAGTTAGCAAACAAGCAAACGGTCCGCTTGGTCGTAAATGTGACCGCAGAAATTAGACGCTCGTGTCATCACAAAGATATCACTGGTATGTCGCCAACCCTGTAAATTGAAGATACTATATCATATTTACCCGGTAATTTCACTGCCTCTCTCAACCTTTAAACCGAAACACAGCAAAGTGAACACTGTTATTTGGCGGTAGAAATAAGTGAGAGTCAGGTACCAATGCAGACGACATATGTATGAGGTCTACCTCACTATTCTACTCGGCTAATTCCTCACGGCTAGTTACATATACTTTTTTTAATGGTATGAAGTTTGCAAATAAGCGTATGGCCCGCTTGATGACAAACGTGACTGTAGCCTATAGACGCTCGTGTCATCACAAGGAAATTGCTAGCGGGCACGCTACACCAACCGTGTGAACTAAAGGTACTATGTCACATATACCTCGTTATTCCATTGTCTTTATCACCCTTCAACCCGGAAAACAGCATCGCGAACACTGTTGTGAACGTGGTAAAAGTAAGTAAGAGTGAGGTACCAATGCACCTTTATTTGAAGTCTAACTTCATATATTTATTTATTATTGGAACTGTAGTATTTCGACATTCAGCAATATTACTATTATTTAGTAGTAGCTGTTTGTGGCCCAAATCCAGTGACTTGGCCACTCAATGGGTGGGTCTGAAACAACACTTATGTTGTCACATGTCCTAATATAATCTAGAGGCGATTTTCTTTTCAATCTTGAAATTGTAGTTTTCGTCTTCATCAGGTCTACAGCAAAATCATTGATATGGATTAGGAGTCGATCTTTGTATCTGGGTAGCACTCTCATAATTTCTTCATTGATTGTGGGAATTTTTAAATCATGGTGCAACCTCTCATTGGTCATATACCAAGGCAAGTTGGTTATCATACTTAAGATTAAAGACTGAAATCTCTATTATTTCCAGGTTGCAGTTAGCTGCAGTGCTCCAAAGTAAAATCAAAACAAATTTTCCCCCATATCTCCTGACTTCATCAGCGTCAATACCTACTTATATCAGTACAAGCGGAAGCTCTCCCGGGATTAAGAGTATCCTACTCGAGTGTCATTCCCGGAGGCTAAAACTTCTCACATATAAAAACTGTCTTGAGATCCCATCGGCCGTTTAGTCGTGAAAAGTTAACGAGCAGATACTGGCACTTGCGCGTTTAAAAGACTATCATTAATATTTCTTCGATTAACTTCGTTCATCTGAATACACTAGCTGTGCCTGCGACTTCGTCGTGAATTGAAAGTTCCTTTTGGTTACTCTCACCTTAAATTATATAAACTTTGAATGTCATATTTAATTATATCGGATCGATGCCTAAAAAGTTAACAGCTTCTAGCTCTAAAAATAGCGATTCTGACATACAACGTATTTTATCCCTTACAACTATTATTTTGAATTAAAAATAAGCCTATATACTTATTCTGGCTCTAGACTATCTATGTATCTAATTTTATTTAAATCGGTTGAATAGTGCAGGCGTAATTGCGTAACAGAAAGTTACTTTTGCATTTATATTATTAGTAAGGAAGTTTCTTTAGGAAGAAACTTCTACTCTCTTCAAGAACCTTTCTTGGGGAAGTTTTGGCGTGTTGGCAATCACAGAGCGCAGCTTTTGTGACATGTTGCCGCCTATCCCTACCCTGTGCCTTAAGCTCCACTATAATGGATGGATTTACCGCCATCTGTCGGTTGGTTCTAATATTATACCTTAGTGGCTTCTTACGACACGTAGTACAGAGCGAGGTACTATTCTTCTCTGCCAATATCTCATAGTAGGTGGTAGTGATCCTATCTTGCGCCAAAGGTCATGGGTTCGTTACCCACCTAGAGCAAACATTTATATAATTATATTTGTATTAGTTCTTTGTATAGGTGTAATGAAAGTTATTTAAGTATTATATTTGTGATTCCTCTGTTGCCTTATATCCTGGCACGAGTGCTTTAAGCGATTTAGCTCTGAGTCAGGTCAATGTATAAGATGTGGTATGAATATTATTATTATTTTTATATAACATTATGTTCGCTGGTATTAGTAAGGGAATTGTGTTTTCTTTTAATGTATATGTAATCTTTATTTTGAGGTATTCATATTTAATAGGCAAAGGGAGTTTGTTAATACTTTTTAAGTACTTGATAATTTAATTATTGTTTTCCATAAAGATTACTTTAGCGAATAATAGTAGCTGATTGTAAGTCACACTACGAGTGTTATGTTTATGACACGTTCTGCTATTTTTCATCAAAAAAACGTAGAACAAGTATTTTGTATTTCAACTTGTCATGTCTAAGTAATACTACAAAATTTCAAGTAAAAATACTCAGAATATATTTGTTTCTTCAGTTTTAAATACAACTAAAAGTTTTAGATAAAAAGTCGGCGTTCCTGAGTCATTTTATTGTCATCTCCAAAAATAAGGCAGCCGCAAAACGTCCACTGCTGGATATAGGTCTCTCCAAGAAAGGGGGAGTTTTACTCAAAATTGCTGCGCTGGGCATGCGTGTTAGTAATCGCAGTGCTCAATTTTCGGGACGGGTATGCTACTGCACAACCCTGATCTATGAATTAGAGCTTCACTGTTTTGGATGTATATACCGCCATCTGTCGGATCTGGTACCTCAGATGCCTGAGGGTTTTAAAGATTGTTGCTATTTTACTCTATCGGTGCCCCACGGCGGATAAGTATTCTTTGATTTTAAAGGATTTTTAAATTGGAAGGAAATACTTACTGACTACCATATCAACAAAAATCCTAAACTATAAGGTCAGAAATCAGTACTACATAGCCCACTTATCGAGAATGGTTATAGGCTATATATAGGCTATATAACATCACGCTGAGACCAATAACAGCGGAGTATAAGTGATACTAAGTGTTCTACAACTTAACAAAGGTGAAACTGCGGGACGCTCTTCTTTTATATATATATGTATATATTTTAAGGGTTTTATGTAATATGTATAGTAAAAAATGCTGAATTATATTTAAAACAATATTTTCTAGAAAAAAAAATAGCATCTTTTCTTCTATATATTGTAGGTGATTACATAATGATTTCTGCTAAGGTTTCAGTAGCATAATGTTAAAGCAGTTGCCCGGGATGGCATATATAGAGGTTTGAGTTCCACCGGAAGCTTCAGGCAAGTTGATTTTTCCTATTAAATATCATCTTAACAATAAAGATGTGTTAATTATAGTCCATAAGGGTCACTCCAGTTTGTCCGATTGTAATGACAATCAAGGCCATTTACATTAAATGAGTGACAGTATCTAAATACTGATAAACCCTTTCCTACTAAATGTTTTATGTCAATTACGTTTAAGTGCTTTCATTTAATCGTGTTTGATAAAATTTCCGAAAATATTGTTATATTATGTTCGAGATAATGTCAATGATAGATGTTCCGTAGATATTTGTAATATCTAATGAATAAATAAATAGTGCTTACACATTTTTTTAACTCATTTTGCTCACACCAAATACAATAAAATCCTAATTTTATCATGTTTATTATTTATTAAAGTGAAACTTTTTATTTCCTTAAGGTAATTGTTCTCAAAAGTCACAGTTAATTCTTTTAGAATCAGGAATTTTGAAGTTCTCTTTAAATTAATAAATATTATTACTGGATGCTGATACAGCTTTTCAGTTACTTAACGAAAACCTAAAC